>APFE030804283.1:0-48616 GCA_000404065.3 Pinus taeda
CAAACAAGAGCTATCCTTCTCTAGATAAACATCATTCTACGAGAATTCAAATGTTTTCGATCTTACCTTAGGTCCCACGCTTGTTGTAGCAGTCCAGCCTTGCTGATCCAGATAAGCTCCTCCTTCACTTTCAGACCTGCATACACTAACAAAGCAAACGATTACATAGCATCTGAATATTCATCATAAAATAAAGCATATCTATCATATTGACCAAGGAATACATGAAATAATTCATTAACACATCATTGAGAAGAATGGACTTATTTGTATTAAATAATCAAAGGAACCATTACAACCTGAGCCTTGGTGGTGTGCAAGCTCCTCCCAGGGTCCAGCAAGAGATTTCCTCTACTTTGACAAGCTCACCCACTCCCACTATGGCAACAAGGAAGGATAGTGATCTCTCCTCACAAGTCAACAAATGGAAGTCCTAATTCCAGCAGCATTTACCCTTTAGAATGTTCAGCTTTCAACTTCCCCCTCCTTTGGCCCAATGCCTGTATTTATAGTATTCTAGAAGAGGTTATTCAGTTCCAACATCAATGGGATACTCCCTCTTTTGGATGGGGTAGCTCCTCTCTTGATGGGATAGCTCCTCTCTTGATGGGATAAGCTCCTCTATCATAAGGGTGCATGAACCATCTGGAGGCGCTCAATACACGTCGAAAACTCTTCTAGAAGGCTCTAGAAGTGACCACAAGTAACTTTTTAAAGATGAAACTTGCGCCTTTTGACCTTTACAGGGGTACGCACCCAAGCTTTAGCATACAGAGCGTATAAATACGCAGGTACAGTGTATTTGGGGTGCGTACACACAGGCAAGGTTGAGAGAACCTGCGTACCTAGAGATAAACATGTTTTCAAGTGACTTTCTCTCTTTTGAAGTTTTGACATGAAGAGCAGAGGTATGGGGCTTGACAAAGAGGACAATACTGCAGATAGTCAAGGTGACAAAATTCAGTGTAACAGGGACATTACATATGATTGCATGTAAATTAAGAAGAAATTGAGTTAGCGGGAAAAACAAAATTAAGATATTATAAAGAGCTGATCAATCTCAATCTAGAAATTCAAAAGTATCTCTTTGTTTTGACTAGTATAAAAAATCTACATTGCTAAAATAAGAAAAAATTCTCATGAGCTCCATAAACTATACGAAAATAAGAATTTGTCATCTTTGTGACAACAAGAGGGTTAAAGATATTTTTTTTTTTGTTAGAATGTCAAGCATATTCCCAAATTAGATCTTAGTTTCCGAAAATTTGTCACCATACGAACTTGCCTAACCTTCTAACTAGGAAAATTATGGTGATCTTAGAGCACTTCTTTTAATTATTTCTAGCACATAAATAAAACACTAAATAAATCCAAGTAATCCTTTACTATCTCAAGGTCTGATATATTATATTAACTATAACTAGACATTGATCATCATCAATATAATCAACTAATCAAACCCATTATAATTACTTTATATAAATTATTACATTAATGCTTATATTAACAATTAAATGATTTTTTTTTTTCAAAAATATTTATCAAACTAATTACATGCCCATATTTCGAAATAGGGGTTCTAAAATATATATATTTGTGACACCCATGTTTATGTAAAATTTTTTATTTACTTTTACAGTGCATGACTTGGTCAATCCTGTACTAGTGAAAATCCAAGTAAGGAACTTTAGATAATTAAAATAAAAATTTGAATTTTATTTTCCTTAAAATGCGTAGAAAGTTAAGAAATTACGGGAAAAGGATCCGAAAAAATAATATCTTTAACTCCAGTTAGTTGAGATAGTTATCCCTCCCTCCTCCCTCAGAGATTAAAACATCTTGGTTTTGAGATGGAGGGGTAGATGGAGGGGGAGAGAATCAAGATGAGAGAAGAAAGAGAGAAAAGTGAACCTTGGGCAGGACGCTGCCATGGTCAGTATGATGCTGCTGTGGGTATTCCTGAGCTGGACAAGAGTGAACGGAAGCCTTGCAATCTAAGCAATATTGGTTGGACTAGTGGTCTTTAGGTCTAAGAATTTGACTGCTGTCATCAACTACGGTAGAATTAAGGAGGCTCGGGGGAGAGATTTGGACATAATTGCCAAATATTGTTGGTTGGGTGGTGGAGTTCTCTTTCTAGATTAATTTCTTAACTAGGTGAACTAAGGTGGATACGTGCTTCTAACTTTCAGAATCTGTTTAAATTAAACAAAAACTATAGCATAAAGATTTTACACGGATGTGTATTAATATTTGTTGGAAGGAGGAAATTATTATGAAAGTTTGTTTCTATCTTGATAAGTTACGCCGGTTCTATGTGTTAGCACTCGAATCTACCTTAGGCTGAAATAAGGTAAAACTCAAGGCTACATCAAACCACGCTCAGCCTCGTAGCTAGCCCTACGAGGACAGGAGAGGGCTCTCTCCGGGTCTATCTGGGAAAAGGTAATCAATGAGGCTCGAGATGATTAAATCTGCAACTGATCTTAGGCTAGGTATTAAGTGCAGGGGTTTGATTTGATTTGGTTTTTTTAGGGTTTTGTTGAAAACAATGGGAAAGGCAATTTGGGCTCGGGGATGAGGCACAGTTTCTGCAGAGATCTATTTGGGGCAAGGAAGGTAATCGTTTTTATGCTTTAAAGAAAGTGAGGTGGGTAGATCAAACAGGTGAGGAGCTAAGGAGAGCAAGGAAGTCTCAAGGATTCTCCTTAAACTGAAGAAAACATGGAAATTTAAACAAATTCAAAGGTAGAGCATAACAGCTATGAATTACACCTTAATCAATCATTTGTTTTAAATTCAGAAGAAGAAGCATGAAGACGATACAAAAAACACTAGATAAACTTACAATTACTTAGAGAGGCACACCATCAAAACATAAAGCCACATGAATCCGAAACAGTGCTGCAAAACCCTGGTCTTTCCTTTGCCAAAATTGCAGAGATACAATGTACAATAGAGTCTAAGCTTTTCCCAAAAGTCCAACCTCTGAAAATGATTGATAAATTACATCATATAGACCATCCTAACCCCTTTCCATGCCATTAGGGGTCGAATTCCTCCTTCTAGGAGCAGTTTGAACTAATTCCAAACATAGAGCTGAAAACTAGGCATCCAAACAACCTGCCTCTAAAAGAAGGGAAACTGATTCATTACATTAAATTTTTGCTATTTTGTGAATGAATCATCTAGAATAGGTAAAAGTGAGTCCAATTTACATGCCAACCATAAATTTACATCAAGATAACTCAAAAATTTCATCCACAGGAAAAACTGGTTCAACTGGCCGAATTTCTGAGCAGGAAGATGAAAATTTGACCAAAAATCTCTATGCGCTGCGCGCCTGAGCTCTATGCATCGTGCGCCTTTTAGACTACTTTTGGGGCACTTCCCGACATCAAAATCAAGCTCACAATAGCTGGTTCGAAAGCCCTGGATGTATGCTATCCAGCCCAAGTGGAATTTCCCAATTTGGAGCTCATTTTCCCCTTCAAAATGTCATTCTCCCAGAATTACTTCCTGCTGGAGCAAAAGGTGGCAGCAAGGTGGTTTTCATGGTGTTTTTGGGCCTTTTGATCATCCAGAACTTGATGAAATGCTTCGGGAATACTTGAGCATTCATAAATTACCGTGAAAAACCCAAAAATATAAAGTTTTCCTTCAGCAAGTGTCCCAATCAAAAGCGAGCTTGTCGACGCGCTACGCGTTGAGCTGAAAAATCTGTTTTGCAAGCCAAAAATTTCCAAAATGACAAAAATTTCTCCAAATTTGCTCAAATTCGGAGCGAAGACCCTCCATCATGTATTATGCTCAGCCAATGAAGCCTCGGCCAAAATCCAGAGTGGATCAGGTGTTTCACGGCGCTTCAGTGTCCTCCTGGTGTATGCAGTTTAGTGGTGCAATCTCTGTCTTGGTTGTATGATGTGTTGTTGTCAGTCATGGTGTTGCGAAGTGTATGTTCAACTTGTTGAAAATGAGGAATGAGACCTTGGTGTCTTTGTCTCCAATTGCCAAATGCGTGCCAAAGGGGAATGAGGGATTGAGAACACCTATAAGTGAGATAGGAATGGGATATGGTGATGGGGGGTAGTTTTGAAGGACAGGAGTGAAATGAAATGGCAACATATCAATGAGTCAAGTGGAATCAAGGACAAAGAAACAACCTTTGAATGTTATGGATATCAGGCTTTTATCAATGGAGGAATGTAGTAGTAAGTAATAGGGTTTAGGATTTCACATGGGAACCAAAAGTATAAAGGGATATGAGAATAATGAATATGGGGAAGGGACAACGATATGATCACATGGTAGCGACAGCAGTGATGGAATACAAAGAAAAGGTTGACAAATGGCAAGAATTTAGCACCAACATGATCTTCAAACTTTATGCATAACCCTAGGAGTAGATTTGGTATAAGGTAGGGTTTGATGTTCACCATATCAAACACTTGTTTTCTTCACATTTGAAACACCATAACAAATCCACGAATCACTGAGCAGGCATAAATAACTTAATTGTAGACAAATGAAGTGGTTTGATGAGAATTTGGGTGATGAACTGTTGTTTTCCAGCCTTGGGGTTATATGCGTAGCGCGCATGTAATTTTACACAGGCCGATGAAGCCCAATGCGTAACGCGCTCCCAATGCGTAGCGCGCTACATAATGCATTTTGCAGGAGGCTTTTGGAGGCCTTCCCTGTGTCAAAATTGGGTGAAGGATAGATCGTTGGAAATGTCTTTGAGTCTACTTTCCAAATCGATAGGAATTGTTTAATTTGGAGTTCGTTTGCCTTGCCAAAAATCACATCACCCAAGACTGGTTAAAATGTGCCAAATGAGGCTGCCTCAAGGTAGAGTGCTGTTGCAGTCAACGTTTGAATGCCTTCGTCAACTCCAAATGGATCTCATGATAGCTCATTGGAAAGATATTTGTGTCTAGTTATCCTTTGACTCATGAAGCAAGTCATGTAGCCAACCATGCTAGGAGAAATCTTGATTTTCCCAAGGTTACTTCAGAGGTGCATTCAATTCTCCTGAGGCAACGGTATTTTTGACATTTCTCTAAAACCATGATACCTGTGTAAAAAGTGAAGGAGGTTTTTATTCCTTGGCCTGTGGTGGACAGAAACCTCTCTCTGTTTTTCAAAATGCATCTTTTAGTTCTCTGGAACATCTTTTGAGTGAAACTTATCCTGATGTGTGAAACAAGGGATTTTGTCGAAATGAAGCGAAATTAAGGGGATAAGGGGCTTCTACATTATTGGGGAAATTTTCAGAAGTATGGAGGGATGTTAGGAAGTAGGGGAAAGTGGAATCTCAGAGATTGAGTGAGGGGAAGGGGTCCAAAAGGGCAAAACACATGCCTAGCCTAGAAAATTGCCAAGTTGTGGCAAGAAACTAGGGTTTGTGCAAAAATGAGGAATTTGGGGGATCTCAGTGATGGGAAGTGTTTAATAAGGTAAATTAATGATAAGGGAAAGTGTATGAACATCAAGATACAAGTTTTGCTAATGATTTGACCATTCAAGAGAAATTGCCTTCAAACCCTAGGAGAGGGAAATGAACCTTGCCTAGGCGCAACTGAGGCATGAACAAGGTGTAAAATGACCCAATGGAATCTGACATGATGATAACAACCTTCTGAATGATGATAGACTCAGCTGAATAGTGACATAGACTGACATTTGGGAAACTTTGAAAGGAGTGAAAGCAAACCCTAGACCTAATGCCTAGTGACCAAATTTTGCTTGAAGACTCACTGAAATGATAAAAATTTGATTTTGACACCTTAAAATCACTTTTAAGAGCATGTTTGATCACTGGAGGAAGGCTGCAAAGGCTGACACTAACACTATGTTCATGATTATGTCATTAAAGGAAAAGTGTGCATATTTGTATTAAAGAACTTTGAAAAGTGTTCTTGTTCTTATTACTTTATTATTTATATAAAGCCAAAAGGAAAGTTTTTCTCGACATCAAGATTAAGTAAAGAATCAGGATGGACAAGCGTTCCAGAAAAATAGTTGGAAAAGACAGGAAACCTGTTTGGAAATTACAGTTTTAGGAAATACTACTAAATAATTAATAACAGAGAATGGGAACCGATTAACTCTTGGCTGAATGTGTTAGCGCTCAAATCTACCTTAGGCTGAAATAACGTGAGACTCAAGGCCACATCAAACCACGCTCAACCTCGTAGCTAGCCCTACGAGGACAGGAGAGGGCTCTCTCCGGGTCAATCTCGGCAAAAGATAATCAACGAGGTTCGAGATGACTGAATTGATGACTAATTTTAGGCTAGGTATTAAGTACAAGGAGTTTAGAATTGATTTTTGAAGGTTTTGTTGAATTCAAGGGAAAGGCGAATTTGGGTGCGGGGATGAGGCACAGTTTTTGCAGAGGTCTACTTGGGGCAAGATAGGCAATTGTTTTGATGCCTTAAAGAAAGTGAGATGGGTAGATCAGACTGGTGAGGAGCTAAGGAGAGAAAGGAAGTCTCAAGGATTCTCCTTAAACTGAAGAAAACATAGAAAATTAAACAAATTTAAAGGCAAAGCATAGAAAATTATGGATTCTACCTTAACACTTCATTTGTTCAATTGCAGAAGATCAAAGAAGGAAAGCGATGCACATAAACAACTTACAAATACTGAAAGAACCACACCATCAACACATAAAGCCACATGAATCCCAAATAGTGCTGCAAAACCCTGGTCTTTCCTTTGCCAAAATGTAGATAAGATATGTACAATATAGTCTCAAGCTATTCCCAAGAGTCCAACCCTAAAAATGACTAAGAAAATACATAATATAGGAAAACAAACACATTCCCTTGCCTCTAGGGGTCAAGCTCATCATCCTAGGAGCTGTTTCAACCAATTCTAAATTAAGCACTACAATCTAGGCAGTCAAAACAACTTGCCTCTATAAGCTAGGAAACCAATTCATTCATTACATTTTGCTATTTTATGAATGAATCATCTAGAATAGGTAAATAAGTGTCAAAACAACATAAAGTTCCAATAATTACATCAAGAAGGGTGAAAAATCCCATCACAAGTCAAAACTGGTCAAAATGGCATGATTTACTGAGCTGAGGACAAAAACTATGCCAAAAAACCTTGTGTGCCGCGCGCCTGAGCCCTGTGCGCTGCACGCATTTCCACCTACTTTTGGGGCACTTCCTGGAATCCAAATTGAGCTTCGATTATCTAGTTCGAAAGCCCTGGATGTCTACTTTCTAACCCAAGTGGAATTTTCCAATTTGGTCTCCATTTGACCCTCCAAAAGTGGATTATCCCAGAAGTACTTCCTGCTGGTGCAAAAAGTGGCAGAAAGGTGATTTTCATGATGTTTTTGAGCTTTTGATCATCCAGAACTTGATGAAATGCCTTGGAAATGGATGAGCATGTGTATTTCATCATGAAAAATCCAAAAATATAAGCCATCTATTATTTGGACCTCCCCATCTTATGGGTCGCGTGCTGCGCGCTACGCGTAGAGCCAAAAAACTTGTTTCGCAAGCCAAAAATTTTGAAATGACAAAATTTTCTCCAAATTTTCCCAAATTTGGAGTGAAGACCCTCCATCATGTATCATGCTCAACTAATGAAGCCTTGGCCAAAACTCGAAGCGGATCAGGCCTTTTGCGTTGTTTTTGCGCTTTGCTCAAACGCCTCTTGAGGATCTTCATTCTCGCTTTGCAAACACGCATGCGAGCCCAATAGTGAGTCTTCATGTGGCGAAGCATGTCTTTGTCCTTGTTTTTATTCACCAACAACTTATCCAAATGAGTGTTGACCCGGATGAGCATTGATTCCCGATCAATAGGTGTCAAATCACCGGGTCTCCTATGGGTCAATTCCCGGTCTTCCCGGATCTTTCGCAGCTCATAAAGTTCATGCTCATCTTCCAGCTGTTGTAGCGACTCATTCTCAGCCCTTTTCTCTCAGATGATCTCCTTGAGCTCCGAGTTAGGCGAGCTAACATCAACATCAATGGTATCGATATCCTGACCTCCTGAAGGACCCTCATCAACCATGGGTCTCTTGCCCCTATCCTGGATCTGTACCTGTGCTGAAGACGGAGGCGAGACCCCTTCCACATGATTTGGAGATAATACTTGCTCTGCTGATGATGTCAACGAGACCCCTTCCACCCCGGGTGGAGATAGTACTCGTCGTGCGACTACAAATAAGGCCCTGTGGCCTTTTTGATATGTCACATATACTGGAGCATCAACATGCTCGGTCTTAGGAATGTCAAACTGCTATGAAGGCCCTCCCTCATCATGAACTATCTCTGGAGGAGGCTGTAGTGCGGAAAATAAATCACGGGAGATGAAATCCTCCCAAGCAATACCCTGCTGTGCCAACTGATGCATCACTATGATTTTGATCAATGCATAGTGATATATGCTCCTGTGCTGATGTGTCGGGCTCTTCCTCTGTACTAAAGGCACCATCCTCTCTATGTTTCGACACATGAAAAATGGAATGTTCATCATACGTACCCGTGTGAAATGCATCAACAAACGAGCATGGTACGCATAGAGACGTGAGAATCTGCCCTCACAACTGAAATACCGAATGATGAGTTTCATCAACGGTGCAAACTCATCTTTCAGGAATCTGAAAGGAAAGGCTGTGCTCAAGTGTCTGATATATCCGGGCTTGATATATGGCTCATAGTAATACCTGTCTAGCATCTGGCGTTTACTCCATTCCTCCTCCACATTTGGTATCCTGGTGGCCTGAGCAATAGTGTCGGGTGACAAGGTGAAATCCACTCCGGAAAGGTTTACATGACTATCCTGTAGGTTAAGCACAAATAGACGGACCAATTCCCGATGATGATGAGTTTGTGAGATCATCTCACAATATTGGTAACATGCTTGGCGCCGAAAACAATCCATTGCAAGTGGGCAATCTTGCAATTGAGCCAAAGAAGTAGGCTCCTCCCTAACATGCTGTCCACTTTTGCCACCTTTATGATACCTTTGTGGCACATTAGGTACATTGACTTCTGGTGTAGAGTCACTATCATATTCCTGCTCATATACTGACTCGGTCTCTGACATGTTTTTTAAAAACAAGGTAGCTGGAATATATATATGCTGATATAGAATTGTGTACAAAATTGACTGTATACCTTTTTCCTTTTTCTCAATTGTTGTGACCAAGGGGATACAAATGACAAGGGAATTGTTAGGAAAAGGGAAACAATAGGGAAATGGGAACAATGGAAATAAACAAGGAAATTAGGGAAGGGAAGGGGCATGGAAAATCTTGAAAATTTAGGGTTTTGGGATGAGGTAGGGATTATACGTTTATAATAGAAGGGAGGGATTAGCATTGTTAGGGAGGATGGTGTGGGGTTTATGAGGAATTATTGAAGAAAATAATGGTGAAAATAGGGGATGGGAAACAAAGGGAATAGGATAACCTTGGCAACAGTGATTTTTGAAAACCCTACAGCAAACTTGACACTTAAATCCTTACAACAAATTTATGAACAAGGAGGGTTTTTACACTTTGTTTTTCATGGAAAATATAGCATAATTTCTTTACATAAACAATCCAAAAACCAAGAACAAGCTGTGATGTAAGCCTACCTATGATTTGATGTGTAAGAAGAGGTGATTTGAGTGGTTTCTAGGCAAAGTTCAAGCATAAACTTATATGCGCCGCGCACCTCATCCAACTCGTCGCGCGCTCCTGATGCGCCGCGTGCCTCACCCAACGCGTCGCGCGCTCCTGATGCGCCGCGTGCATGTTAAATTGCACTGGGAATTGTTGCCTGATGCGCCGCGCGCCATTGAAAACAGCCCAAGTTGCTGACAAACTCACAAAATCGCCTTAGAACAATGCTCTTTGCTCTTGGAACTTGTTGATTTTTGCTTAACCCAAAACCCATTTTCTTATGTTTGGTTGTTGACACTTTTTAAAAATTAATAGGCTCTGACCTTTTTGGTTTCCCCTTTAAAATTAGTTGAACTAATGATTTTATCAGATATTTTTTTGCAGGGATATCTCTGATATGCTTTGGCAAAGGAGACCAAGGTTGCACTTGAACAATTGAAGAACTGAAAATTTTTGACAATTTTTACAAAAATGAGGTGGCAACTTATCTTCAAAACAAAGTTTTGAAGAGAAGTCCTTTTTCAGCTGTACAATGATGAAAATTATTGAAGTGATGATCTATCGAAGACATCCCTCTAGCCTGCTGGTCTTCTAAGACTTTTCAAGACAAAAATTGACTCAACCCTAGACCTAAGACCTAAAAACTTAAAACATGATTGTAAATGACCTTTGAAGATTTATTTTAATGAATAGACCTGAACCAGCAGTGCCAAGAATGAGGGGAATGAGTGACACAAACTGCTCCATCAGAGTTATGGTATGCCTAACGAACTGCAATTGATCAAAATAGATGGGACACCTAAAACATGAAATGCAAAAGAGCTTTGATCTCTGATTGAGGGATAACTAGACCGACTCTAACAGTTTGTACTGGGTACCTTGACACTCATTATCATTATCGGTGAGTAGTCTCACGTTTGTTAATGGTATACATCAATGACTGGTAATCAAACAATTTCTTACATGGTCGACTTCAGATTATTTATTCCCATGGTGTAGAAATGTACCACGGTGGTCGGTGAAGACCTCAGGTTGTATCAACATTTATTGGTTCACTTGACAGTTGCTCCTGTTGCTGCTAGTTGATGCCACTCCACCTTATATGTTGCAGTCAGTCATGGCGACATTCTATATGCTGGCACCTGAGTTTGCAGTGAGGTACCATCCTTTTCCATCATGTTCAGTTGGTACCTTTTGGGATCAGGCTTTGATATCAGTGATCCGTTGTATTTCTCAGCATCATTGACAGTTTTATATGTGATATTCAGACATGTACTTGTTCGATCATGATCAGATGATCCATTATGTATTTTCCAGTCATTTATACTTGTATACTTAGTGGATCCGCTTGTACTTGATATGCGGACATGCTTTGCTTTCTCTGAGCATGGGTATGCCCACCTCAGATGGTGTTTCTTTCTGATCTTCTTTTGTGGCTTGGCAAGCTGAATTCTGGTGAAGTACTCCTCGGTTTTTGGCAGATTTCCTTTCCATGTACTTGCTTAATATATTTTGGCCATCATGCACCCCTTCTGACCTCATATATTAGGGGGCATCTGTTATAGCTCCAAATCTCACTATTATGGTTTATGATGCTACACTCATGGCCTAGGGAAACCCCTCCTTCCAGATCGGGTCCCAAATTTAAAAAATAGTGTTTTATTCCTTGTA
Organism: Pinus taeda; assembly: GCA_000404065.3. Classification (NCBI taxonomy): domain Eukaryota; kingdom Viridiplantae; phylum Streptophyta; class Pinopsida; order Pinales; family Pinaceae; genus Pinus; species Pinus taeda. The sequence continues at coordinate 11,314 of APFE030804283.1, forward strand.
CGCGACATTTCCCTGAGTTAAACACGTGTATACGCGGGTCTGCATATACCCAACCCACATATACGTATGAAAACACTTAAAAAAAATATAAAACTCCTTATTTTCGGGCGGAGATCACGAATTTTACCTGCTGATCACCTGTTAGTGCCCGTGGCCCAACTGTTCCCAACCAACTCCTAACTAAAACACTAATTTGGGAGTGGTATAAAAAGACATCAAAGGGAAGGCCTAAAGGAGGAGAGAAGAGAGAGAAAGGTTATTATACTGAGATTTTTCCCCTGATCAGGTTTGAAGACCCTTGTGCCTTCTGCACTTCCCCCATTTGTACAGGAAACTCTTTTTTCCTTGTGTGTTGATGTTCATCCACTAGTTATGGCATCATGGAGTGTGTCTTGGAAGGAGATATGCTAGAGGCTTGAGGCTGGACGGATCCGAAAGGAAGCTTTGCTTGGAGCCTGCGAAAGGTTACTCAGGTGATATTACTCCTTTTGTACATTCTATTTGTCTATAATAAAGAAACACGTCTTTGTTCCTGATATGCTTCTTCTTTATGTTTATGATGTTCATGTTTGAATTTCATATATGAATGGTTGTTTTAAGTTCATAACTAACTTCCATCTTTTATAACATAAAGATGATTTCTTTATAAGTCTTTGTCCATATACTATTGCATTCTTTGGAATTGGTTGTTTTGCAGGGAAAAGGAGCGAAAGGGACTTGAAGAAGGGTTTGGACCCTTGAGGAACTTCTCGAACATAGGACCTGAGGTACGCCCTTCTTACTTTAGAATTTGCTTATTATAGCGTAATGGCTGTGTGAATGTGTGTTTCTCTGTTTAGACAATTTTCAGTCTGCTAGGGTTTCCACCCAAAAGTTCTAAGGGAGAAAATCCCTCAACAGAGAGTGGAAGCACCCACTCATGCAGATACTTCCATAGATGGAAGGAAGTGCACCATAGAGACTGAAATATTGATGCATGATTCTAGAGAGAATGTGGGTGCACCCACATCACGACGCAGGTAGAGGATTTCACCAGATTGATACATTGGCTACATGGATCTAATGAGTGAGAGTGTAGAGTTTGAGACATCCTCATTAGAGGAAGTAGTGCAACAAGTCTGGGTTGATGGCATGGTTGAGGAGTATGAATCCATGATTAGAAACAGTGTTTGAGAAGTGGTCCCAAGACCAGTGGTAAGTTCCAAATGGATTTATAAGGTAAAGCAAGCAGTAGATGGGAGTATGGAGAAACACAAGGCCAAATTTGTGGCCAGAGGGTTATCTTAGGTGGAGGGAATTGATTACGATGAGACTTTTTCTCTAGTAGCAAGGTACTCATCAATTAGATATATTCTAGCATTGTCAACGTAGATGGGATGGAAGATACATCAGATGGATGTGAAGACAACATTCTTCAATGGTATGATTGAGGAAGAGGTGTATATTAAGCAGACATAAGGTTTTGATACCTTCAACAGATAGTTTCATGTGTGTAAACTCAAGCAAGCACTGTATGTACTAAAACAAGCACCTCATGCTTGGTACACTAGAATTTATAGCTCTTTGACTAGTTTGAGCCTCACCAAAAGTGAAGTAGATGAAAATCTTTACCTTATTGTGGTTGAAGGTATATTGTTGATTACAATATTATATGTCGATGATTTGATTCTAATAGGTGACAAGAAGTTGATATAACCTTTCAAATATGATCTTGAAAGATAATTCGAGATGAAGGACCTAGGGCTCATGCATTACTTTCTTGGTATGGAAGTATGGCACAGAGACAAGGAACTATTTGTCTCTCAGGGAAAGTATGCTAATGAGATACTGAAGAAGTTACACATGGGGAGCAACAAACCCATGGAGACTCGTCTAGCAGGTAACCAAAGGAAGAAAGCTGCTACTTCAGGTGAAGTAGTGGAGGCTACTATTTATAAACAATTTGTGGGTTCACTTATGTATTTGGTGAACAAATGAATGGACATGTGTTTTTCAGTTAACTAGCTTAGTCAAGCCATGATTAAGACAACCAAAATTTATTGGAAGGTAAGTAAATATGTGTTGATACCTCAGATGCACTACTCAATTTTGTATTTGGTATGAATGGATAACGGGAGTGAAGATTCAAGGCTTCATAGGTGCAGATTGGGTAAGGAGTCCATCTGTCAGGAAGAGTACATTAGGGGGAATCTTCAGTATTGGGTAAACAACAGTTTCTCGGTACATCAAGAAGTGGAGATCAGTTGCACTCAATTTAGCAAAAACAAAGTACATGGTTGCAAGTCAAGAAACTTGTGAGGCTATATGGATGAGGAAGATCCCTGTTGCATTATTTGGTCAACAGATGGATCCTATAATGATTTATTGTGACAATCAAAGTTGTATCAAACTCTCCGAGAATCCAATTTTTCATGATCGGTCCAAGCATATCGACAATTGATATCACCATCTACGAGATCGTGTGCAGAGGAGAATCATGTTTATGGAATACGAATATTTTGACAAAGGCATTGTCAAGATGAAAATTCAAGTGTCACAGAGGTAGGATCAAGGTAATAGATAATCCCTTTCTTATTGAGAGGGAGTGTTGAAAAACGAAATAAGAAAATCCTAATTTAATTTTGTCCTTGAATTAAATCGGGAATTAAATTGTAATTCTAATCCTCATAGCAACTTGTAACAGTTAAATAAGTTAATTTGACTTAGTTGGCTCAATTAATTCGAGTTGGGAGTCTATCTAGAGTCATGTAGACTAGTTCCTAAATTTTAGGGGCACATGTTGAGTTTATTTTGAGTTTTAATTATTTAATTTAGTTTAACTGAGTTAAATTTAGTTAAACTAGTTCCAACTGATGGAGGAATTAATGGGAGATACAGGAGTGGTGTGTAGCTAACATTTCTCAACCAGTTAACTGAAGATTCACTCATAATTGACTCATGCATGTCAGATTAGAGGAAGACCTAGTTGAGATTGGAGTTCAAGGAGAATGTACTATCAGTTGTATAATCATCTGAATTTTACATGTGATGAATGCAATAAGAGGAAGGCTTATGAGAATTGTGTAGTTCATTATTGAGGAATTTTCCAATTAAATATGGGCTATTCCCTAGGAAACTACACAAGGAAATAGGAGCTTGGCAGGAAACATATTTGGCTAAGTATTGGCTTGAGCTTGTTTGTGAAGTAGTGTGTAATAGCCCTAATGGAAATTACATGTAATAAAAGTTAAAGAAAAACAATAATCACGAATGATGGGACATTTATTCCAAGATGAATGTTGGGCAAGACATCTTAGGGGTTGTTCATTTGGTTGTTTATTGCTAAATAAATTGGCAAAGGCAATGTCTAAGACTTTGGAAAGGCAAAATAGCATTTTTGGCACATTTATTTACGAAAATAATGGAAATTAGAAAAAAAAGGAAGTGAAAGGTCACATGTTGCATGTGAGGAGGAAAATGAAGGAAAATAATGGAAAATGAAGAAAATGGAGGCCTCATTAATAAAAGGGGTTATGAGGATTAGTTCTAAACTTTTGTCAGTTTTGTGTTGGAACTCTCTCTCATTATTCTCTCTCTCATACTCTTGGACACTTAGAGTTTTCTTGGAGAACACTTGGAGGGTGTGGCATTCTCGGATTCTTGGAGCAAGAAAGCAAAGGAAAAGCTGGAAAGCACAAGGACACATTGGTATTAGAAGCTACATCAGGTTTTCTTGTAGGTACCAAGTTGCATGTATGCTTTCTTCACTAATTTGGCATGCATGGCATATGCATGTGGATTTTTGGTCATGATCTATCGTTGGCATAGAGGATTTCCTGGATTAATAGTGGATTGCCTAGCCTTGCCATTTCCTAGATATCTATGGAGTTTGTGGGTTTATTTCCTTGTGTTATTTTGGTTGGTTCTCCATATTTTTTAGCTTGGGTTGAGTTATTAGTTTTTGGAATCCCTGGTTGGACAAACACTTTGGAAGCCTTGTAGAAACTTAGGTTGAGTTACTAGTCCTAGAAGCCTTGGCTGGAAAAACACTCTAGAAGCCCTTGGTGGGTTAGTTACTAGTCCTAGAAGCCTTTGTTGGACAAATGCTCTATAAGCCTGACGATAACTGTGGGTTGGGTTACTAGTCCTAGAAACCTTGGTTGGAACAAATGCTCTAGAAGCCTTGGAAGGCTTAGATGGAGACCAATCTAATGATGGTTTTGTGATGTCTGACTGTGGGGTGGAAATCAATATTTCAGGGGTTTAGGTGCATGGCTGCTGGAAGCCCTAGATGAGTTTGATTGATGTGTTCTATAAGATCCCACATTCATGCTTGGAATATGGCACAGGGGTGAATGGTTGAAGAGAGATTTGGCTTAGCCATTCTACGGCCGGGTGGGACATGGAAGTCCTATCTCGGGTTTGGATTCCAAATCATTAATGAATGGTTATTTCTCCTTGTATTTATATGAGAATTTTGATGGGTTATATGTGGTCTATATTACTGTACTTTCATAAGTATTTTTTCTTGATATTATGTTGGTTATGTATGTGTTTTATGACAACATCCATGTGTGGCTTTCATCATGGTTTTACTTATAATTGAATGATCAATGTATCTATGACCTAATGAATGGAATGGCATTTGATGTGTTGAGGTATCAATGGTTCTTAGGGATTTTCAACTAAGTATGAGACCCCTATGCTCAGAACTATGAATTACACTTGTAGATTACACATTTGCAATATGTTTGACGAAATGCTTGTCATGGCTAGTAGGGTTCCAGCCAAGGTCTTGGATAAGTATTAAATCTAGTACTGTCATTTCCATTTTATTTTACTGAGTTGAAGAGATGGATCAATTCTGGGTAGTGACCTGTGCTATGAGCCTTTAAAAGCAGCTTATATCCCGGGGTCACTGACACAACACTGGCAATTTTGGTCCACAAACATTGGCAGGCAGGCCCGTGAGAGCGACTTTAGGTTGCTAGCCACTCCCTTACCAATAGCATGAGAGATAATATGGCCTAAGAGACCTAAAACAACAATTTGACCCAGGGATAGACTGTTTGAGTGGCTAACTTGTCTTTTGAGGGTTCTGTTGATGATTTTGGATGTCTATATGGTGTGTTACATCAATTCCACTTCCTTAATGCAACTTAGGAGGTCAAATCATATCATAGTGGCCTCTCATTGTATATTTACCCCACCTGGATGGTTTCTTGGGTAGATATGGGAGGAGGGTGTTATAGAGTGGTATCAGAGCATGGTTCACCCCTTGGATTGGATGGGCTATGTGTTGGTCATGCATACATGTTAGTTGCATGTGTGTCTCTCACACTCACATTCCATATGTTGTTGTAATTACATGATGTTGATCATTGTTGTGGTGATTTCATCATGAGGAACTTAGCATGTTTTTGTGGGATGCATTGCTATGAGTACATGACTAGTTATATGTTATTATATATTGCTTACATAAATCATGTGGTTGCTTGGTTAAATTATTGTATGTAGGGGTGATTTTAGGGGCGAATATTCGCCCATTTTCAAGAATAGGTTTTATTTAAGTGAATCCTATGGGCCAAAGGCCCAAATACCATATTTATAAAAGAGGAATGGTAAATTAATAAAATTATAAATAAATGAGAGATATGGTAAATAAATAAAGCATAATTAATAAAAATATAAATAAATGAGAGGTATGATAAATAAATTAAGCATTTTTTATATTTACTCCATAAGTCACCTTATATACATGCAAGGGTGTAAACAAAAAAAAATATAAGTAAAGTGGAGGTATGGTAAATAAATAAAACGTCTTTTTATATTTAGTCCATAACCCTCGTTCTATTTATGAAGGCTCAAGAAAGAGGTTTTATTTAAGTGAATCCTATGGGCCAAATACCATATTTCTAAAAGAGGTTTGGTAAATTAATAAAAATATAAATAAGCGGGAGGTATGGTAAGCAAATAAAACATTTTTTTATATTTACTCCATAAGTTACCTTGTATTTATGAATGGTATGGTAAATTGGTATGGTAAACAAATAAAACATTTTTTATATTTACTCCATTAGTAACCTTGTATTTATGAATGGTATGGTAAATTAATAAAAATATAAATAAACGATAGGTATGGTAAACAAATAAAATATTTTTTTATTTTTTTTATATTAATACCATGCAAAAAAACATTATTAACCCTAATATTAGTATTAATAAAAATAAAAATGGCACATGGTATTGACCCATGGTATCCACCAAAATGGCACATGGTATTGACCCATGGTATTCACTTGGAATGTAGCCTATTTAAATGGGGGAATTAAACCAGAATAGATCTATCTTTACTTTGGATCTACTAACCCCCGAGAGGTATCAAATATCGTGATATGCAAACTAGCATAGAGTGAAAAAATATTTGATCCGATCAAGAGTAAAAATGGAAGTTGTAATTTAATGTATGTTAAACATTTTATCTTGGTTAAAATAAAAATAAAATAAAAATCAACTTTAATTTTATTAATTTTTATAAATTACTAATAGTAATTTTTAAGCTCCAGGCTTATGATAACCCATGGTATTGACCCATGGTATTCATGTGAGCACAAACTATTTAAAGTGGAAATTCTATCTTAGATCCATCTTAATTCTGGGTCTACCAAGTGCTCAGAGGATAAATAGATTTCATCCCCCTAAGAGTGGTAGATGTGGAGTTAAGATGGATATAGGTTGGTTTTTATGATAATGAATATATTAAACAGACTTAGGAAATTATATTGTAAAAACATCTTAAGGTGGATGGTTAAAGCATAGACATCGGACAAGTATATTTGTATACTTCTGTTTTAAATTGAAACAAATCTAGGGCTAAAAGGAATGGATTGATTGCACTAGTCATCCTTCTATAACTTTCCAACATATGCTGGAGTAAACAGATTGTAATTTGGGTAATTTTTCTAATTGCAAATGGGAACATACTTGTGTATTGGCAGGGTGGTTATGAGGTCCCTAGAAGTGATGAATTTGAATTTTTCTCGGTTTTATATATAGTATTAGGTTTTTTCTCATGCTTTCTGTGAAACAGATTGTAATTTGGGTAATTTTTCTAATTGTAAACAGGAACATACTTGTGTATTGGCAGGGTGGTTATGAGGTCCCTAGAAGTGATGAATTAGAATTTTTCTTGGTTTTATATATAGTATTAGGTTTTTTCTCATGCTTTCTGTGAATGGAATGAGTGAATTTTATCTTACACCCACTAGATTATCGATATGTAATTTCGGTAATTTTGATTTCAAAAGATATTTTAAAGAAATGCAATGATTTCATTTGTGTATTCAATAAACACAAGGTTTTATAATTGAGTAAAATATTCGCCATGCCTGGTGAGAGATTCACCAAAAAATTATATATACATATCATATTATTGATAAAATCGCCTTCCATTTTTCCTATATACCATGGAGATTCGCCCATTTATTATACATGTAAATTTAGGGGGGGTTCTTAAAATTTTCCCTGTTTAATTTGTATGTCTGGTCATATGTATCATTCTTGTGTATTAGGTTACATGATGCTACATATGAGCATTTTTAATTTATGCTTGATTATATGAGTTATGTGTGGGAATGGCCTGTACTTGTGCTTGAGTGCTATCCGCATGTAGGCTGGTGTATTGTCTACATTGTGGTTGTGCATGGTCCACATAGAATGGTACAATTTATGTCATAATGCATAAGTTCATGGTATCTATGGTTATCTAATGCTTATGCATTTTCATGTTTGCATGTGGTCAAGTGTACCATGATGTAGTGGATGTTGTCATGCATGAGGTTGTAGTGTGTGTGGTGTTAAGGTCATGCATTGATGACTGGACCCTAGCTAGAATGATAGTTGCATGCTTCTATGATTATGTACTATTTTTATATATTGTTATGATTATGTTATACATGTATCACTCTAATGTGTTGATCTTACAGACGAGGTATCCTCCCTGAGCTATACTAAGGTGAGTTGGTTTATTGTGATTTGGTTTAGCTAACATGATATACCTCGGAGGAAGAAACATAAAATGGCTAGCAATATGGTTGACTATAGAGACTCTCCCTATGAATACGAAGAGCAATATGGTGTTGGGAACTCTTACGATTTGGCAATGACAATGAGAAGCATAAAGGAAGAGATAAGGAATTGTAAGGCAGATAATGACAGAATCATATAGTCACAGGAAAAGCTACTAGAGGTAAATATAGGCATACTTAAGAGCTTGTTAGATTTGTAGCGAAAAATGCCTCTTCTGATCAATCATGAGTAGGAGAAAAAATAATGGGGCATATGGTAGTAGATTGCATGGAGGTCACCGAATGGATAGAGAGGACAAAATTTGAGATGGCAGATTGTTGGACACTCTGGAGAGGAGAAGGGATAGACACATGTATGATTCTAGTTCTGATTCAGATAGGCACTATGATCATCATCGGTATCATACTTACAGGAGTGATAGGGGGATACTTTCCGGACGAATATAAGAAAGTGAAGCCACCTACTTTTATGGGGAAATCAAGAAACCACAGGATGCAGAGGCATGGTTTCTTGGCATGAGGAAGTTCTTCATGTTGCATGATTATTCAGAGAACATGAAATCTAGAGTAGCTACCTTTAGTCACAAAGGTAAAGTGAACATTTGGTGGGAAGATGTGAATAATGTAATGCATGGGTGATTGTGGTGGTGATACCCTCAAGGATCTTCCTGTGATCCTTGGCAGATAGTCAGATTAGCTGCAACTGGCCCATAGATACATGCACATATCCGTATTAGTGAAATGATAACCAAAGTAAGAAGAAGGATTGTTACCTTAGATCTTGGTGTGGTGTTACTGGAGAATGCAATGTAGTAGAGTGGAAGACCCCTCAGCTAGCTCCTAGATCAATATCTGCACATAAACAAGACAAGGCATAATATCACAACATATAACTTTATCAATCAATACAAGAATACATAGGGATATTTAATTGCATACATCTAAGATAATCATAATCATTAGTGTTGCATAAACATGTAAATAAATCACAATACCAATGCCATGGAGTGGACAACACAACTGCAGGTCTATATTAATGAGAGGAAAGAGTGATTACAACAATCAGTTGCATCAAGCTTCCCTTACTCCTCCAACTCCTCTCTCTCTCTCTCTTCTTAACCTCTTGAAGAGATAATGTCTAGTACAAGCTTCGATAGTTAATAGGAAATCCTTCCAATACTTTCAACCCCTTTCACAATGGCCCTAGCATCAAATATATAACATGAGAGGATAAGCCTTGCAAAATCTTTCATGAGTTCTTTTGCGAAAATTCTAAGATGTTTCCATGCTTTATCACTCTTTCCCTATTTGTAGACTTTGTTAGGAATAGAAATTCCTCAAACAGGTCAAATCTAGAAGTTTCCCTACTTTATGGGCTGACATATGAGTGAATATAGGGATATTATTCGGTCCACTTGCTCCTTTGACCTCCAAAAACTCACTAAAGTTGACTAACACACCCCCTAAGGTGACACAAAGAGTTAGCCTAGGGACTAACGCACCTGATGCATGGCTAGGAATCTTTATAAAGCACCTTTCTAGTTCCCAGAGAGCATTAGCTTGGAAAATAGGCTTGTGAACTTGGTTAATCTTTTAGTAATCTTTCCCTTCTCGTCTGAGCTAATGAGGAGGCCATTTTCCTGTGTAAGAGATTCCCCCTAAAGTGTGAGATCAGAGGCAGATACAATCGCTGAAATACTTTATAACTATCATTTTCTTTGAAGAAAGAGAGAGATGATCGGAGCTTCGAGACTATGAGAAACCTGATACAACACACACACACACACACACACACACACACACATATATAATCTGAAATTATGTCTTGAATCAGGCATTCCCACACTCAGTAGCTATGTCAAAGTGATTTCTCAACAAAGAGATATGACGATCATGTCCACTGATAAGCACAATGTGGAACTTGTGTCATAATAAGATCATTCTGATGAGTTGTCTCCAAAAAATAATATACATGGCTTGGGAGAGGAAACAAGGCTAAGTTGTGTAAGCCTCTACCCAAGGTCTTGATCTCTGTTTCACTTTAACAACATATTTCAATACATGTTAATAAAGGCATTGAGGTCGAACATGTATGAAATTGTTTGATTACCATTCAATAAGGGATATTGTTAATAGACGCAAGGATGGCCACCGATAATGATGATGGTATCCAATATGCACAGTACAATCTAGTGAGTGTGAATAATGTTTTTGTCATTGAACACTCATATAATTGTTTAAACAAGAGCCAATAATGAAAACCCCTAACCAAACACAAGGTGACCTGCTATTGATGTCTGCAAGTTCTAAGGCATTGAAGTATCTCTGGGTCTTCTTCCTAGATAGAGTGTTAATGTCAATAGGAAGAAACCTGTCGAAAGGTACACAATAATGTGTCCTACATCATTCGACATGAAACAGAACAAGAATGCTTGTTTTTTGAAGAATAGTTGAGTATTAGGTCAAATCGACAGAGGGAATGATGGAAGAATATGATTGATGGTTTAATGGAGGAAACATAAGATAAAGGGATCCCTTGAACAATAAAAGGCACGACACAAAGGGTTTAACCATGCAACACTAGACTTATGAACACCAAAGAGTGTTAGGATACAAAGATGCAAGAACATCGAGGTATATAGGCTAAACTCATAGGACGGTAAGGTTCATTTTGAGAGGCCGTCTCAAAGAAGGTTTTGCTGAGGGAGTGCCATGTTCAAGGGAACGACTGCTGCCAAAAAACTCTTTCAAAAATACTGACATAAAGTAATTGTATTGTCCAATTTCCTCATCTTATTAATTTAATGAATCTAGATGGGTAAACTCGGTGGTATTTTCATATTTCGAGAGTCTGAAAAGATCGTAAAGAGCGATTCCAGGGGGGTCCCTTTTTCATAGTTGTTAACCGGGTTGGACAAAGGTATAATAGTATACCCAAAAAGGTTCCTTCTCCGTAAGTTAGTGTATTGAGTTTGGATAAAGAGATAAACCTATGCTCAATAGACGTTTTCCTCATTTTGTTACAAGTACGAGGGGGAAAAGTAAACTCGATATTCAACATGAAATGTTAACGAGTCACATGATGTTAAACTCAATAGATCTTCATCAAATTTAATGAGTTAAATGAAGAAAAATCGAGGTCTATTTCTTAGTTTAATGAGCGAGGAAAAAGAGAAAAGAACCGCTCATTCCTTCTTCGTAGATTTAACAAGCCTAAAGAAGGGAAAAACTTGGGGATTTTTCAATTTAAGAGCGAGAAATAGTCCCAAAAAAGAAAATCGCTTATATCATTGTCATAGGAATTTTAAGACCCCAATGATGAAAATTTGGGGTTTTTTCAATTTTACGAGCTAGAAAAATTTCCTACAAATAATGCTCAGAGCTTCTTCATAAGTTTTTAATGAGATATAAAAAGTAACTCGGGGTTTTTTCAGCTTTACGAGTGAGAAAAAGTCCCTAAAAAGAATGCTCAGACTATCGTTTTTAGTTTAATGAGCTAGAAAAAGAGAAAAAAAGAGTTGCTCAAATATTCTTCATAAGATTTTAATGAGCCTGAAGAATTAATTCAAGGATTTTTCAATTCAAGAGCAAGAAAAAGTCCAAAAAAAGAACACGGTCATATCTTCTTTGTAGTAGTTTAACGAGCCCAAAGAAGGAGACTTAATATTTTTCAAATTAACGAGCAAGAAAAATACCATAAAAAGAATGCTTGATACTTATTGATCTTAGGCTTGACAATAGAAGGGTCTATTCCATGCGTTTACTCATAAGACTAAGGGAAAAAATCGCAAAAATCCTTAAAAGCGTGGGTGAAGATTGCAATCGACTCCAATCTGTATGTTTTCCATGATGCTTGTCTTGACTGAAATATCGATGAGCAATGCCTTTGAAATATTTCCCATGTTCCCTTCTGAGTCCAAAGTTTGGATGGTTGTATAACTTGAGGGAACGATCTTAAGTGTTTCAAAGGACAAGATTTGTATGTGTATCAAGTCTGAATGAGATAGCGAAATGCAATGGTGAGAGTCTTCACAAGGTAACTCCTCTAAACACATGATCTCTCAAATAGCTTTGTCCAAAGGTAGGACTTGATTGAAGAGATCGTTAGAGGGAGCAGTTATGGGAGAGTAGGCAGTATCTGTTTGGTTGTGTTATATTCTTTCCACGACTAGCCCACGTAGTTAATCGGGGAGTTAGAGGGGGGGCAAAGCCCCCCTTCGTTGTGCCGATTATGTAGTTGGGGGTGGGGGGGGGGGCTCACAAGGGGTTTAAGGCATTACCCATACGCCACTTTAAATTTTTGGTTTTGGACCCTATGTTAGGATGAGCGGACCCACCTATGGTTTTGTGCATGATTTTCGCACATGTTTTTGGATGTGATGGTTTTTGGTCCATGGTATTGGACACGCTGGTTTTTGGTCCATGGTATTGGATGCTTCGGCATGTATAAATATGTATTAAAACATTGAAAGGAACATAATGAAAAATCAAGCTGGTAGTCTCGGTTTTGGGATCTAGGGGAAAATCTCTGTGTATATGTGTTTTATGTGTTATGCTCTCGCATTGTTTATTTTCTGTGTTTTAGAATTTGTATGCAGGTAATTTCTATATGGGGTTAAAACCTACATTTGGTATCAAAGCCATTTTGACTTCAAGGGGATGCCTTTTTTGCTGAGGGGTTTCGCTCGGGCCTGTGGTAGACCCTATTCAGTGGGAGATCTGCGAGATCGATTCTGGTGGTAACAGAAGATGGCAAGCAGTGGAAAGATAGAGATCAAGAAATTTAATGATCAGAGTTTTGAGTTGTGGAAACTCAAGATGGAGGATCTGTTGGGGGATAAAGATCAGTGGATCGCCGTAGATTTGGGTACTAAACCAATGGGAGTGTCCGATGAAGAATGGAAGAAGTTGGATTAGAAGGCAAAGAGCACAATATGATTGTGTCTCAGATTCAGTATTGATGAATATATCAGTGGAAGCTACGATGAAGGCTTTGTGGGACAAGTTAGGGACTTTGTACCAATCTAAGTCTCTAGTGAATAAACTGTTCTTGCGAAAAAAGTTGTATAACCTGAGGATGAAAAATGGAGACTCGGTGACAGAGCATCTGAATGGATTTAATATTATGGTAAGTTAGTTAGCTTCTATTGATAATAAAATTTCAGAAGAAGATAAGTGCATCAATTTTTTGTGTTCTCTACCAGATTCGTGGGATAGTCTAGTTATTGCAGTAGGTAGCAATGTAGCTACCTTGTAGTTTGATGAAATAGTCTCAGCCTTGCTGAAGGAGGAGATGAGACGGAAAAATAAGGAGAGCCAAAATGGTGATGCCTTGTCTGTACGAGGACAGTCCCAGAACAGAAAAAAAATAAGTCATCGAGTGGGAGATCTAAATCTAGAGGGAGATCTAAATCTCCAGGAAAACCTATGAAGATAGTGTGCTGGAAATGCAGAAAGGAAGGCCACTTCAAAAGTGACTGTAAACCTAAAGCTTCTAACAAAGGAAAGGGATCTGATGAGGCTCCTTCTCCAGAGGTGACAACCACCACAGATGAAGGTGGGGATGTGTACTTGGCTTATTCAAGTACACATGTAGATCATGAGGCATGGTTGACTGACTCAGGTGCATCCTTTCACTTCACTCCCCATAGAGAGTGGTTCTGTGAGTATGAGAAATATGATGGTGGTGATGTCTTATTAGGGGATAATAGGAAGGATAATCATTGGTCGTGGAAAAGTAAAGTTGAAGTTGCAAGGTGGAAGGGTTAGAACACTTTCGGGTGTTTTGCATATTCCTGCATTGGCCAGAAATCTGATTTCTGTAAGCAAGCTAGATGATGCAGGTGTAAAAATAGTGTTCGAGAAGGATACCTAAAAAATGCTTCGGGGAGCATTGGTATTGATGCGGGGAGTTCAGATTGGAACTTTGTACAAGCTGCAAGGTAGTACTGTTATTGATGGGTGCAACAGTTCTGTGGTTCCTGATAGTGGAGCAGAAAATCTAGTGGTCTCTAGAGAGAAGACCATGTTTCAAAGGCTTGGAAATATTAGAGAGAAGGGCCTTCGAATACTTCATGGTAAAGGTATGGTAGAAGGTATGAGTAATATCTCTCTGGATTTTGATTTCTGTGAAAATTGTGTATATGAGGAAGCAGAAATCGGGCGGAGTTTCCCCTTTGGTAGTAAGAAGGCGAAACATATATTAGAACTTGTGCACATGATGTGTTTGGACCTGTGAAGGTTCCCATCACTGGATAAGTTTGTGTACTATGTTATATTTATATATGACTTCTCAAGGATACATGGATATATTTCCTTAAAAAGAAATCTGAAGCCTTTGACATGTTTAAAGAATTTAAGGCTCTCGTGGAAAATCAGGCAGAGAAGAAGATAAAGGTGTTGAGGACAGATAATGGTGGAGAGTTTTGCAGCAAGGAATTTGAAGAATTTTGTAAGAAGTGTGGTATAATTCATGAAGAAGACTACTCCATATACACCTCAGCAAAATGGGAGTTACAGAAAGAATGAATAAGACATTGATGGAAAGGGAAAGAAGCATGTTCAGTGTTGCCGAGTTAGGATAGGAATTTTGGGTTAGAGCGGTGGATACTGCATGTTACCTGGTCAACAGGTCACCTTCATCAGCGTTGGAGGATAAGACTCCACAAGAGGTATGGACTGGTAAGAAACCCTCTCTTTCACATATGAGGTTATTTGGATGTGATGTATATGTACATGTTCCAAAGGAGAAGGCATGGGTGGAAGGTCAGTCCGCAGAGAACCACGAACATTGACTGTTTCAGCTGCAGCCCGAAGAATTATGAAGAAAGCAGGATGGTTGACTTACCTCAACCGCCTGAAGGAGTCTAACGAAACTGTGGCGAAGGAATTTTTACAAAACCTGCAGGGAGAACACTCTACAATCAGAGGAAAACGAATAGAGGTCACAGACGATATAATAGCAAAAGTTACAAGATTACCGGCCACAAGACCAATATGGACAATAAAAAAAGAAAGGCTGCAGAAGATTGTGGAAATCTTTCAGGATGAAGGCCAGAATTTAACAGTTCGCGGAAAAGGGGTGCTACCAGCAACGCTAGGAGAGCCATGGGCGAAATTGGAAAAAATTGTCCAGAGCTACATTACTTGCGAGGGCAGAAAAGATGTGGTAAGACCACGACATCTAAAACTCCTAGCTGTCTTAAAACAAAAATGTTCTGTGAATTTACCTGCATTGCTTAATTCGCTATTACATGATGTGGCACTAAGTATGAAAAAGGCACAACAAAAAGAATCTGTGGTTAGCCACCACAGATTAATTCGCTTGATAGTAAGCCATAGTCTTACCCAGAAGCATAGCAGCTGGGAAGAACTAATTGATATTATTAATGAAAGGACGGCCACATCTGGACACCCAGAAAAATGAAAAAAAACTGATAGCACACCCTAATGCCCTGAGAAATGAAAGAAGGACGCTTGCACAGAAGTGCAAGCTGAAAAACAAGCCGAAAAGCAACTTGAAGAACAACCCGACGCTAGTACATCTGAACAACCAGCAAAACGTAGAAAGTCGGCACAACTTGCAGGGATACGAGCAGAGCTAAAGAAACCTCGGGCTCATATGAGCCAAGAAATAGAGATTATAGATGAGTAATCAGCAGAGACAGATACAGAAGAATAAAGTAACGAGGACGAAGAACAGTTCACAGGGACAGAGGCGGAAGAAGAAGACAACAGAGAAATAGAGTAGTCCGCCGAAGAGGAAATAGAAATAGGAGGAGAAGAAGAACGGGATGAAGAAGAAGGAGACGAGACGGAAGAAGTTGAGCGGACCGAACAGGAGGAAGGAATGGAACAGCAGGGGGGAAGCCCAGTACAGAACCCGATAGGGGAAGATGAATTGGCCAATATTTTGGCCAATATGGGCAAGTATGGCCAGCCCCTGAGTCCATCCACCCCCCAGGCCGAAGAAGAAACCCAGGAAAAAGATGCACCCAAGGAAGTGCATGCGGAAGAAGCAGAAATAGAAATTTCACCCGCCCATGATGAGAAGAAAACAAAAGATATCAGGCAGGAACAACCCGTTCCTAGTCAGAAGGCACCAGAGGAGAATCCGGAGGAAATAAGGGCAGAGGAAGAATTGGCCCAAGAAACAACAGAGCCAAGAAAGGTTCTTACCCCGGATCAGCCACCTCAAGAAGAAAATCCAGAAATTAGTCACACTCCAACCTGCGGCAAACAATCAGCTATTCTTTCTGAGAAGTTGATGGAAATAAGGGAATTGCAAAAAGAAAAAGGGACACTGTTAAACGTGATAGTCAGGCTTCGCCAGCAGATCAGGCTTCTAAAAGCAAGACAAAGGGGGTTAAGGACCTCAGCAAGAAAAGGTTCGGCCACGCCAATAAGACCCCGTAAGAATAAGAGGCGAAGAACTGGGAGCCGTTCCACTACCCAAAACCCTGACAGAAGCCAAACTGCTGTTCCTAATGAAGCAGAAAGGAAAATTGCTGTTCCAATTGAAACAGAAGAACAGACTGCTGTTCCATTTGAAAAGGAACAGCAGTGGGCTGGAGTTCGTGTTAAAATTGAAACAGATGATAAGGTGGTTTAGACGGAGGCACCACCTTCGGGAGTAATAAGGGTTATGAATTCCAAACAGCGTAATAAGAAAGTCCAAGTAAAACTCCCAGCCTCCACAGATGCATGGAAAAAGGACCCAAAAACAAGAACCCTGCACCATCATTTGAAGTAAGCCCAACAAGAAGCAGAAAAGCTCAGGAAACAAACAGTCCCCCGTGAAAAGTATGAGGAATTACAGTAGCAGTTAAGAAATGTCAACCTATCAGAAAGCCAAGCCTTCAAAGGATGGTGAAAGGAGTAAGAGAAAGTTGCCAAGGTAACCCGTAGATTAGATGTAGTTATTAAACAAATGGATACCTTGTGTGCTCTGTACAATGATGCTTTAGCATGTAGGGCACCTGCTAAAAATTATGCCCTGTTTCTAATGGAAAGATACTTGCAATTGAAAATTAAGGCCGTTAGGGCAGGTGCTCCTATAGAAATTAATACTATAGATGATTTTATAAACTGCTGTAAGCATTATGGGGTAAAAGTACAAAGGTTATTATGTGAATTTTATCTACATAACCTTGTACTAGAACAAGAGACCGAGCTAAACCCTGGCCCTTTTGTTGGAGACAATCAATTACAAGCATTCATTTCATTTGCAATCAATCAAATTAAATGGCTCAAAGCCTACAATGCATTTCAAAGACAAGAAAATGGATTAGACCTATGGGTAAGAGCTGAGCCTAGAGACCCGGAACAGTTATGGAGAAGTCATAGGAATCTCATGAGGACTCCAGGGGTGATTGAAGCACTAGGACCCATGCATGAATCAATCATTCAACAAGGGCTTGAGTTCTTTGCTTCTATCAAAGACCCTGCCATTGAAGCAACTAAATTTCGATATCGAGTGTCTAATCCGAACATTCAGCTCAGAGAGCCATTTAAGTATGAAAATTTCAAGCTTGCTGCTAACCGATTCCCCCTCTACGGTGAAATTGTTTTGAGGGAAGGGCCATCCTGGTTAGGATATAGGTTCCGGAGTCCAATCATTTGGCATCCTGCACCTGGATACCAAGCCCTGTATGAGATGCCCGAGGGCCAGACGAGGCATTTCTTTGATCATCTAGTTTCACATCATGGGTGTAGGCCTCCACACGAGATTCTATCTCCAGCCTACTCCCTCACTGCTCTGCATGTAAACTATAATGTTTTCATGAGGCCATGAAAAAGAGTAAGCTGGGGGGTGTGTGGAGTACCAAGGAAGGTATGTTTTGATGGTCATTTCAGTATCTTTTCATGAAAACTCAAAAGCCTTTTGCATGGGAAACTTAGATAATAATAAGAACTTATAACAAAACAAGAGAAATTAATAAGAAGCACTGATAAACGTCGTTTCTATGTGCAGGAGGGTGAAGAAGCGGAAGGTGGCCATTTAAAAAGTAAAGATAAAGACGAACTAACTGCTATCCCTGTGACAGGAGACTGGAAGAAAACCCGATCGACACGAATCAGCCCAAGACAGGACGCGGAGATACCAGTACGGAACAGAAGAAGGAAGAAGTAACGCAACATTAATGATTCTGCGTATCCCTCAGGATCTTAGATCCCGAGGGATCGTTGTTTTACCTATTTCTGTATCTAGATGTCTCCGCCATTCCTCCTATAAAAAAGGATAGCATTGTTGGTTACGGGGGGTAATTTCTGGGAAGTGTGTAATTTCTTTGAAGAAAGATCTGGACTATGATCTTTATGTTCTGTTGAAGACTTGAGTTTCTGTACTTTTATTGCATGCATTAATACAGACTTGTTCACTTTTTATCTTTGAGCCTGGATTCATCTTAAGCGGTGTACCCCTGGAGGCTAAGGGCCTGGCCCTGGAGGACACTTGCTTTTGTATTATTACACGTGGTTTCCATGTGGTTTGTTCATAAAAGTAATCTGGTAATCTACTGTGTTTTGAGAATATTCTATTACATGCTTCGTTGTGATTAAGTCATTTCATGTTCTTGAACTCTATATCGATGCTATGTTATTTTACCAACTCTTTAAGTATTTATTAATTCCTACAGGACACTGTTACTTTATTACAGAATTCTTCACGATTTTATTTTGCATTATAACAAGTCATCTGGAAAAGTCTGTTTCACATGGTTATTGAACGTGACTATTCTTTATTATGAGATGCAGTCGTATGCGTTTTAACAGAAGCAGATTAGGTATGGTGTGTTTCTAAGTATTGTTCTATCATATAACATTGAGATATTGATGTTTTGATTGGCATGGTTAAATATATTTGCAGCTTAAAGGACTCGGTTATTGTTTATTTCAATTGCTGTTCTATTCTTTGCTTGCTGTTCCATTTATTTGTTGTTCCATTTATTTGTTGTTCCATTTACTTGCTGTTCCATTTACTTGCTGTTCCATTTATTTGCTGTTCCATTTCTAGATTGCTAATTTGCTGTTTCTTGAGGACAGACTTAGGCTGTAGTGGACCCCAGCATCTGCTACCTGGTCCCCAGACCTCTGATCTGCTCCCATCAGCTATGAAAGGGATGTGTTATTGCTACCAAGCCCTTGGCTGATGTGCTGTTCCATTTCATTATCATTTCTTTTATCTACTATTTCATTTCTAATCATTAAGAACGATCCCAGGCTGTAGCGAGCCCAACATATGCTATTTGGCTCCCAGACCTCTAATCTATTCTCATCAGTTATGAAAAGGATGGGTTATTGCTGCCGAACCTTTGGCTGATGTAATACTTGGTGTGATTTGGTCTTTTGAAGTAGTTAAGTTGTAGGTTTGCATTACTTTACTTACATAGCTTTTGAATAACTGTACTACAAGCATTACTCTGGCAAATGATAGCCTCAGACTGAGACACCCTTTGAAATAACCAGACGATCCCGGATTGACATATTAATGTAAGGTAACTGAGGTAAAAGAGACCCTTGTTATAGCTCTACACCTCCAAAAATATTTTTCTTCGTTTCGTGTCGTAGATGTGGGATATATTAAGGCCCTTCTCTGATGGGTCACTTCTTTTCAACATCAAAACATTATCCAAGAAGTCGACTTGGAAACAACCCTTTTAGTACTTTGAAGTTTGCATGCCTCAATGGCAAGTTTCTCACTTTTGGCAACAGGTTGACATCAATGGCCTTCGACCGAAATATTTTGCGTGGTGTTCGACAGCAGATCATATAATCACACCACATGAATTGTACTACAGTACCTTGAGGGTCATCATCATTATCGATGATTCCTCTCGTGTTTGTTAACAACCCCCATTATTGGCTAGTAATCAGGCGATGTCGTTCCATGTTCGACTTCAGAACATCTTTTCACATGGATCAACTTGTACATCAGGCGAAGATTGAATGAGTTTTGAAGAACCCAGATGTAGTTTCATCCATCTGAGCTACAATATAATCAGGGATATAAAGACATCAAATGTACATAGAAGCTGCACAGATGGTCATCCAGACCAAGAATGATGACTCTACAACTGAAGAATCAGTAGTCTGCATATGCGAACGAATATATTTTCTATGTACATGAAATAAATTTATAAAGATGAGCATGGGAATGCCCGTCTTAGCTAGGTCATGAAAATTATATTATGATGATGTATTGTATTGTATCTTATACAGGTCACCTTCCAGTTCGAAACCTTGGATCCTCATGATAAAGCGTTTCACCCGACATGAAGATTTACGACTTCATGCTTTAGGGGGCAACTGTTATAGACATATTTGGGCACTTCAACCCCAATATTATATGTCAATAAAATAGGGATTTTCAACCCCTAAAGGTTTTGTTTCATTCCCTAAAAGATCATGGTCATCTGATTACATCATTCCCTAAAAGTTCCACCTAAAAAACCATCCAGAATTGGCCTAAATTGGAACATACTGACTGATCCACTATCAAGGTGCGATGCATACTGAATTCTACACCAGCCAGGTGCGATGCATACTGATAAGGCCTTCTGTAAGGTGCGATGAGTGAGGATGGACAAATGTCCGAGATAGTTTGCTAAGTGGATGCCCAAGGAATCTTCTAGAAACTTCGCCTATGACACTTGCCTCTCTGAATTCGCCCAAGGATGAGTAACAGATCCAATAAATCTCCAAGTGGAACCAAATGAAACAAGTGGAATGACACTAATCAAAATCCCAGAGATGACTCACACCCTTGCACACATCTATAAATGGATCCCTCATCTAAGAGATCTAGAGGCTGGAATATTGTGAATTGCAAGGAAGTGCTGATAGGTTGTGTTTTACATAAGAGCATTGTATTGTTGGTGTGATTTTCTATTTCATGAGGTGAAGAGGGCTTGATGTTGGGAGGATGATGCTGGATCAGACAACTGGGTTGTAATTCTCCCTTTTATTTAATAAAGTTCTTCAAGTTTTCCTCCATATAATTGTGCACTTGTGAATGTTGTTATTTGTGAATGCCAATGTATGTTCATTATATATTTGATTCTATAGTGTTTTTGTTACAATAGATCAAGATGATTTGATAGTTCTTTGCTACTGTGTTTCTACAGGTACTCTTCAAGCGGGATAAGTACGGAGAGGAGTTGCGAGCTCTGTCAAGGGGGAAAAAGATAGAGCAAAAGATCAAGCAAAAGTTCCAGGTTGCTCCTCTCATCCTTCTCTTATCTATTGTGCATAGAATAAATCATTGAATTACTTTGAACTGTTGTTTCTAGGGTAGCTACCAAACCTAGAGGGCTAGTCGATCGAAAAGACACTAGTTTTCCCGGAAACAATGGGATCATGTGGTGTGGGTCCCCCATCCCAAGTAATCATTTGATTTAAAACATATAACCTCCCACTATGTACTTCCATTTTGGCTTCTCCCAATATGTCATCACAACGATGGAATCAACATTTATAAAACTTGACCCTCTTGGGTGCTAAAGGGCAGATGGATGCCATGTGGTTTTATTTATTTATTTCTCTCTCTCTCTCTCTCTCTCTCTCTCTCTCTCTCTCTCTCTCTCTATCTATCTATATCTATATATATCTATCTATATTATCTCATATATATATATATATATATATATATATATATATATAAGTTTTGAATCTCATGGTTTTGTAAAATAGTGATATAATAATTAATTAATTTAACTTACAAAATAAAAGTAAAATGCAATTTTTACATATTTAAATTTTTAGTGGGAAAATCAATTAAATTTTGAACAAGTGTCATTTACAAACCATAAGTCTAAACTCAGGAAAATTTGATTCATTGGGAAGCTGACAAAAAACAACACACAATGAAGTGATCAAAGTAGAAAATTGAGAAAAGTAAAAATCTCACAAAATTAACAATATTAAAATATGAAATCACTCATATTACCAAAATTTACATAGAGGGTCCACATATCGTTGGTAAAAAATTGTGAGGGGGAGGGGAGGAAGTTATTGGTTAAAAATGTAACTAGGTTTTGTTTTCATAATGACATGTAATTATGACTTTTGTAAATGTTGTAATGAAGAAAGTAAAACTATTTTTGTAAGTCTTGCTTCATGGGTTTCATGAGAAAGTGATTTTATTTTAGATCGCTCCAATTGAGAGCCTTAGGATTTGTCATTAAGGTCAAAGAATTAATTTCATGTATGAGGAGCTCTTCTTGAGCATGTGTAAAAAGTATAT
This sequence comes from Pinus taeda, assembly GCA_000404065.3. NCBI lineage: Eukaryota > Viridiplantae > Streptophyta > Pinopsida > Pinales > Pinaceae > Pinus > Pinus taeda. Next base: position 33,622 of record APFE030804283.1, read on the forward strand.
GAGTCAATTAAGTGTCTAGAAATCCCTCCAAAGACAAGCACGATCCTCGTCTCTTAGTGTCAGCCTACAAGATGAAATAATAACTCATGTCAGCCCAGCTATATGGAGACACATATTTTCAAGATGTCATGTCAGATTAATATATGGACCAACCACTCTAAATAGGGACCTCGGCCTATTACCTAAGGACATAATTTCGATCATATATCTCTGAATTTTTCAGTGGCAACAAAAGTTTGATTCTCTAAAGTTCTCAGCGATGAGGTATAGTCAACAATTCAGTGACACCTCTGAGATTTTCGGATGGATGTAACAATGATAATTTCAGATCTCCATAGAAGTCAACAAGTAAGTTTGATCTCTGTTTTGGGTGGATCAAAAGTTTCAGATCCCACTCTGAATTCAGTTGGGCAATCAATAATACACAGTTCAGATCTCTAGAACAGAGACAAATTTAGATGGAAGCAGCAACACGTGATATGATGGTGGAACAATGAAAAGATCTAAGGGCTAGTTACAAGAACAATGGTCCAGATTTCAGAAGGAGAGTCTCAGAATCATAGCATAAGATCACAAATCAGACAAAGGTACATATGCATAGTTCATTTCCACGATAGAGATTATCTCAATTTGTGTGCTACGTATTAAAGAAGGTTGAGATTGAAGAAGAGTTGAGAAGAAGCCTGACTGTCTTGAGATGTTGTGTCTTGGTCTTAGAGTGGTTAATAGGACAAGGGTCTTGGTCTTGGTATTCATCAATTGGAATCTCTATAAAAATAATTTTTGGGGGTTTTCCTCTCAAAGAGTGAGAGGTTTTGGCCCTGGCTCATAGCCTACATGTTGTGTCTCTTGTCTATTTATGTTTATGCATTTGTTACCATTTTATGAAGAATAACATTAATAATCTAACGTAAAGAATACCATAATCTAAACAAGTAAAAAGAATTCACAAAAAACCACTAATCAAAGAGTAATCATCTAATGCTAATGCCCTAGATTTCTCAACATGGTATCAGAGCTAAGGTGCTAAATTAAAATGAAGGACATCTAATAAAAGAGAAACTCAAGGATCGAGTTTCAAGAAAGGAATCCAAGCTAGTCAAACATTATCAAAGCAAAAGTTCAAGACCTACATTGAAGAATAAAACCCTAGATAGAAGAAGCAATCTATAACAACAAAAGTTTTAAATCCTCTAGTCACCATCAAAATACCACAAAGACCCTCATCAAGTTATCTACAAAGAAAGGTAGCTCGAATAAATTTAAAGACAAGGATCACATCATCTTGAAGAAATTTGAAACCTTAAAAGTAATTCTGATTTTCACTCATTCACTACCGAAGAAGTCCAAGTATCTTGAAGACAAGAAGGCATTGTCATCACCTTCAAGGTTATAAAGAATGCAAGGATCCTCTCCTTGTCCTTGAAGAAGATCGTCCGACAAAGAAACAAATCATCCTCATCAAAAGGCACCATATCAAAAGGTGTTATTATCATAAAAGGAGCAATATTCTTTATTGAATAAAGGCTTTTTCATTTGGTAGAAGGTCATATAAGAGGGAGCAATAATACATCTTCTTCAATCATCAAGGTGATCAAGCAGAAGATTTCATCTTCACTTGTCATCTAAGTATCTTTCATTCTTTAATTAAATTTGGTAAAATGACTTCGTGTTTACAAGGAGATCTATAAGTTGGTTGAGTCATCAAAATTCCTTGCATGAAAATGGAGGATAGTCATATTCCTTAAAGACAGTGAAGTCATTGAACACATAAATGGAAAATGTCTCCTCTGAATTCATGGAAAGGGATTCTTACAAAAGGTCCCCTCATATAGAAATATTGGAGACAACAAAGAGATGTATATGATAAGCTCGTAAGACTATTCTTTGAAGATGCGATTTTAAGGTCACATGACTTAGATCTGATCTACACAAAGTTGAAGGTATAAAATAATGAAGGGATATCTTCATAAAATCTCAACTGTGAGATCTGGGAGAGATGATAAGAAGAAAATCATCATTGTTCTAAATGCACTAACTAATGAAAAAGGTAACAAATATCCATGAGGATAATAAATTTACCTCATTCGACAATTTGTGGCTTCTATGCAAGATAGAAGAATACAAGTTGAGGGAAAAAATGTTAAAGATTAAAGGACTCAAACATTTGCAGGAAGGAAAGGGAAGTTCAAAAAATTTGTTCCTCATAAAAAGAAAAAAGAGCATAGCTGAGATTCAATGTTATGGATGTAAAATTATGGACATTACAGTAAACATTGTCTTGAAGAGACAATATCAAAAGAGGAAGAGAAGAAGCGCATATCACCAAAGCAGTGGAGCCTAAGAAAAGATTTCCAATAAAAGAGGAAGTAAGAGATCTATATTATACTGAGATAGTCTCCCTCAAAAAAGGTCTTGTCATAACTCCTAAATATTTTATAGGATATGGCTATAATAAATAATAAGATTCATCGTGGCATCATGAAAGCATTAGAAACAAGAATTTGTGACATCACCATAGGGAATCATGAAGGATAGATAGATCAAAATCCATGACAATCAAATATGAAGGATATAGCTATTGGGAACCTCATTGCAAACTTAAGGAAAGGAAGAAGTCATCCAGGACGAGGCTCATCATACATCAAGTAAAAAGGAAACATCTTTCAAATAGGGATATACAAAACCCTCAAGATTCTCTGATGGAATCCTCATTGAAGGGTTCAGTGATCTAGAGAGGAAGCAAGTGTTTCATTAGGAACTCCAACTTGTGGAGTGCATGGGATCATGGTATGATGACATAAGAGATGTAGTAGATAAAGGGGTTGAAGATATTTTCAATCAAGGAAGTTGTTGAAAGAACCCTATATGACCTAAAGGTAAATGGCGTATGTATGCAAGTAACATGGATCACTACTTGTATCTTGAGAAGCATGATCAAGGGAAAAATATTTCCTCCTCTGAAAGGATGTAGGAAGGCATAGGTCACACTAGATGAAATCAACATAATATGTCCTCATATGAAGTATGAGATGGTTGACTACAACTAAGGAACTTTGGTTGGAAGCTCCTAGGAATGGAATGTGTCAAGAAAGGAAGGAAAATATCGTGAAATATCCAACCATGATAAAGCAATCAACATCCAAAAGGCCAAGGAAATTTGACTAGGAAATCTTCTGAAAAGATATGAAGACTCAGATGGAAGTTTGAACAAGATGTAGTCCCTTGACAATAACTGTTATAACTGTTGTGAAGTTAGAATTTTGTGTGCAACTATCCGAACCCAACGCATCCATATTTTCAATAATGCAGATAGCTTGACCATGTGATAGAATATTTCTCGATACTTATAGAAAAGATGTAAGAAAATAAGATGTCGAACCAGCATCCTACGCAAAATATCCAAATGATGAGGGCACAACCTCGTGAAGAGTATCATAACATCAATATCGTAACACGTAGTGGTATGGCCACAAGTGAAGATAAGGGAAATCAACCAAAAACCAAAGGATGAGTGCACAAGGCTGTTGAATAGTAAGTCAGGTTTGACCTCAATCAAGCCAAGGAAACTTTTATGGAAGCTAAGAAAAACTTTGTTGAGGCTTATACATCGGGGAGTCAAGAGAAATCAACTGGAAACAGTGAAGCACAAGATGTGGATCCCTTGTTGTTGGCCACTTTCCTCAAAACTTGTATAAATATGTTGAGGGATCAGAAGGTAGTAGAAGGGTTTTAGGAACTGATAGACAATTGTACAGGTAAGATTAAGATCCCTTTAGAAAAACACATTGTGAGGAAACTAGGTAAGCACAAGAAGAGGACAAGGTGCAAGATGAGGCTAACCGCGCATATAGGAGAATATGAAATAGACCAAGTCATCCTAGATTTGGGTTCTGATGAGAACATGCTACCTAAGCAGACATGGGAAAGGATGGGGATACATGCGCTACAATGGTCTCATATATAGCTATGCATAGCCAATCAACATAAGATAATTTCTATGGGGTGCCTATATGGGGTAACTGTGGACATTGAAGGAGCAAGTGCTTTGGCTAATTTTGAAGTAATTGAAATCATGGATGACAACAAACCTTACCCTGCACTACTAGGAATTGATTGGGCCTTCGACGTGAATGCAGTGATTAATCTGAAGAAGTGGAAGATGACGTTTGATAGGAAGGAACTCAGGGTTATTTTGCCACTAGACCCTACTGAGGGAGTGTGCTATACTGAATATATTCACAACTTTGTGGAGGATGATGATGACCTAGACCAGATATATAAGATCAAAGCGCTCTATGAATATTATATCAATCCTACAGCCGATGGAAATATTACGTGGGATAGGGATAGATCTTGTACCTCAAACTCAAATGAGGAGCTCAAACACTCGCAGAATATGTTACATGAGGTCTCTATGCTATGTTGCAATTTGATGACAAAATCGATGCAGTGCATATCTACAGAGGTAAGAAAACTTCCACATTATGATGGCTTAAATGATGTTAATCTCTTTTTGGATGAGTTTGAAAGGGAGGTGCCCGAGGAACATTGTGTATAGGAACTTGAATTGGAACTACGCGCTACACATTCCTATTGGTGGGGTAGGCATAAGGAAAGCTTCACTGACTAGAAGGAATACAATCAAATGACGAAGATGAGGTTTAGATATGTTAATACACAGATGACTAAGAAATATAGCAAAATGGATGATCTGTGTGAGCACTTGGCACGGTGGACTAAATCTTGGGGAGAAGATCCATAGCCATAATGGGTACACATCGTTTGACACACCTTAGATACTATTCCCATGAATTGGTACTTGGAAACAGAGCTACACCATGGGATAACTGAATGCGATATCTTGAGGGAAATCCTCCTATTAACTTTAAGCTTTGAGGATGGATTTGAATGCAATGATGAAGTGCTACAAGATATTAAGGCCACTATATTTAGAACGCCTAAAGAACTAGCAGAATGGGTACAACTAGCTTTTAGTACATAGTTTCTCCATGCGCTAGAGTGCTACAATGTGATGACTGAAGAAGAAGAGGAGGATCCATGAAATTTTAATATTCTAGAAATTGAATGTTAGCATGAGGTTGAAAGACCTAAGACAGAGAACCCTGATGTAACAGAGTCGTTAAAAACCAAGCAAGTAAATATTGGATCTGATGCAGAGCCTAAGTTCGCGAAGATAGGATACTATTGGGACAAAGATATAATCGATAAGGTGGTCGAACTGTTGCGCGAATACTAGGATCTATTCCCTATGAAGTTCTTAGATATGAAGGGTATTGTAAGAGATTTGGGCGTAATGAAAATTAATTTGAAACCTGACATGAAGCACGTAAAGAAGAGACCTCATTGGCTTAATCTGAATTATAAATAAAAGGTGTGTAAAGAACTGGACAAAATGCTAGAGGCTGGAATTATGGAGTCAGTAGAAGACTCTGATTGGGTGACCCCAATGGTTGTCTAGGAAAAGAAACAACAAGGCAAAATTAGGATATGTGTAGATCTCAGAAAGCTTAATGATGCATGCCTTCATGATCTATTTCCAACACCATTTAAAGATGAAGTCTTGGAGAATGTTGGAGGCCAGGAAGCTTATTCATTCACTGATGGGTTGTCAGGTTACCATGAGATTAAGATCACACTGGAGGATTGTAGCAAGACAACCTTCACAACAAAATGGCGATGCTTTCAATAGACAATAATGCCATTCAGACTGAAGAATGCACCCACGATCCTCTCGAGGGTAATAATCACGCTGTGTAAGGAGTTTTTTCACAAATTCTTGGAGGTATATTTTGATGACTGGATTGTGTTCAGATTGGTGCAATTCCATGTTGTTGTTGAAAATAGCAACACGAAAAGAGAAAAATAGAAATTCTAAAAATGGCATTGCTATAAATAGCATTTCAGGATATACTCCAACTCTGTTGAAAATAGCAACAAGAAATGCTAAAAATAGAAATGCTATAAATAGCATTGCTATAGATAGAATTTCAGGATATATTCCAATTTTAATTTGTCCTTGAATTAAAAATTGAATTTTGTCTCACCAGTTGTTTGAAAAATAATTAGTTAATTCAACCTGAGTTAATTAGTTGGTGAAAATCAAACATGAAGTATTTGTGAAGACATGCAATAGTTATCCCTTTGATTGAGGAAGTTATCCCTTAATTAAGGAGATAAGGGTGAGTTGTATTTGAGTTGTAATTAGTTAGCTTAGTTAACTGAGTTAAGTCCAGTTAAATTAGTTCTAAACAGGTTGTGGAACTAATTGTGAGTTAAGTTAGTTAATGCATGCATGCATGCAACTAGTGTTCTCCAGGTAATTGAATATTCTCTCTTAAATAACTCATGCATGTCAATTCATGCAAAGACCCAGTTGAGATTAAAGGTAGGGACAGTGTACTATCAGTTGCTAGGATTTTCCTATAAGAAAATATCTTGCATGTAGAAGGAATTCATTCCTTCAGGATTGCACAGTTACTATAGAGGTCAAAGCAATTTGTGAGGTGAGAATCACACAGGTGGTAGCTCGAGGACCCAGGAGAAACTACGCAAGGAAATAGGAGGCTTGGAGGACTGAAGCAAGGAATATGTGTTGTCTATTTGGTTTATGAGCAGTAGCGAGGGATTATACTAAGAGCTAGATAGCTTGTGAACTAAAGCTTTGTGTAATACTAAGATATTTCTACTTGTATGATAATACAAATAGCGGGCTCTTTAGCTGAGGCTTTCCCTAGAGTATTCTTTTGTGTTTCATGTGTGATTGAATATTCTTCTCTTTTATTCTATTTGATCTTGCTCAAAATCGATTAAGCTTTTGCAAGTTTGTAGAAGTATATTAATTATTTTGATTTAGCATAGTGCATAATCAGTTTAATCTACAGCGAGAATTTCTACATGGTATCAGAGAAAAGGTGATCAAAGTGGAGAACAGTATAAAAAGAAGGGAGAAGTACAAAGTTTGAAGTTCTTGATTATAGGTACAAAATCGATTTCTTATCACATCTCAAAGTTCACCAATTGCGTTCAATGGCTTGAGACTCGAGTATGCCCTAGATGGTAGCTCGAATTACATACCCTGGAAAAATCCCATGGAAGTGGTATTAGAAGACAATGGTTTGAAGGACTTCATTGATAAAGAAGTCCCCAACCCAGAAATAGCTAATGCCCGAGAATCGGTAGAATGGAAGAAATGTGTGGTGAGAGTGAGCATGATTCTTCTGGAGGAAGTTCAAGACCATATTGTTTTGAGTCTCCATGGGAAGGAGACTCCATTTTCAATGTGGAAGACATTGAAGGATATATATCAGAACATCAGTGACTAGAGGAAGCTAGCACTGAAGGACAAGCTTCTAAAAATCAAGTGTGAAAAGGGCAACATGATCTCTACATATCTGAACAAGCTCACCACCTGCAAAGATGAGCTTGGAAGTCTAGGAATCATGATAGCTGATGATGAAATGGTGAGTCTTACTCTCCTTGGTCTTCCTAAGAGCTGGCATAGCTACCAGGACTTAGTGAATGGAAGAGAGAAACTACCATATTAGGAATGAATGTGGTCGGATCTGATGCAGGAGGAGATCAGGAGGAGCACCAGAGATGGTTCTTCATCCAAAGAGGATGAATATAATCTAGCCTTAGTGAGTAAGGAAAAGAAAGGGAAGGAGAAGGATTCTCATTCCAAATCGAATTCTTCCCATGGTGGGAAGAAGATTGACAAATCTAAAGTGAGATGCTTTAATTGCCATGAGGTGGTCCATTATGTAACTAATTTTCCATTGAAGAAATCCAAGAAGGGATCCTCGGAAGGATCTGAAGGTGAGGCACCAGCCTCATAGTTCAAATCAGATTTTACCCTCATTGCATGCATGGTTTCATTGATGATGGGTTGTGGTTGGTTTCTTGATAGTGGAGCCTCATTCCACATGACTGACGATAAGATTTTGTTCAGTACCTTGGAGGAGAAATACCTCCAAATGCGCATAGAGATGGGTAATGATGAAAATTATAGTGTTTCAGGAGTAGGCACGGCTGCTTTTCAGAGGGAGCATTGAGCTCTTATTACTTTGACAGATTTGAAGTATGTGCCTGAATTGAAGAATAATTTGGTATCCATTGCGATGTTGGAGGACAAAGGATACCATGTTGTCTTCAATAAGGGAAAGGTTTTCCTTGGATACATCTCCATGAGACAGGTGATGCAGATCGGTTCACGAGTAAAGAACCTGTATTCTCTTGAGCTTCAAGATGCATGCAAAGCCTTGAGGAGCAAGGCAACTGTTAGAAACTTAGTGGTTGAGAAGGAGAGTACATTACCTATCAACATGTAGCCTCAAAAGAAGTCTCAGACAATTGTGGAGGAGCCACAATTGGTGAAGCAGCTTCAGGAGGTTGTGGAGCAGCCACGACTGGAGAAGCCGAGAGGAGATCAAGTGAAGGCATCCACTCATGTAGAGACCTCCAGTAGGGGGAAATTTTGAGCCAAGTGGGCAGAGGGATCACGTGCATCCATACCTCTAGGTGTGAGGTGGGGCAATGTGAAGTGATAGTCCAAAGAAGGCTGAAATAGGGGTAGGATCCTTGAGGTACCTAACCTCTTTGATTGTACCTTGCTACGGGAGCCCTGAGGAAGAGTAGCAGGACTAGATGAGTGGGTAGATACAGATGCAGATGGAGTGACAGAGGGAGCTTCCGCATTAGAGGGTGTTTCTAGCCCAACAGGGAGGTCATTTACTTACTTCTCAGTAACTGAGTTGCAGTGCATAAGTGGGTAGCACGATGCAACATGATGAGAGGAGGTGTAGTGCGGATGCATGTTAGGAGATAGGACCAATAGGAACAAGGATGCAACATGAGGAATCAGTGTGATTGATGCAGTCTGAGATCAAAGTGATAGAGGCTAGAGCAATCAAATACTGAAGAGCACAAAGATGCAGAGTTTTCAGTTGACAAAGGCAATAATAGTTAGAGACTTTGATGGCAAAGGCACTATTCTGATTTAGGTTGGATATTTTTTTGTTTCTGAAGTTGCTGGAGAAACAACACTTAAGAGAAGTGTTGCATGCAGAACATTGCAAAGGTTTATGATCGGGTTCGAGTTGAATGTCTTTCTTGTTGAGAGGGAGTGTTGAAAATAGAAACAAGAAATAATAAAAATAGAAATGCTAAAAACAAAATTGCTATAAATAGAATTTTAGGATATACTCCAACTCTATTGAAAATAGAAACAAGAAATGTTAAAAATAGAAATGCTATAAATAGAATTTCACGATATATTCCAATTTTAATTTGTACTTGAATTAAAATTTGAATTTAGTCTCACTAGCTATTTGAAAAATAATTAATTAATTAATTCATCTTGAGTTAATTAGTTGGTGAAAATCAAACATAAAGTCTTTGTGAAGACATGCAACAATTATCCCTTTGATTGAGGAAGTTATCCCTTAGTTAAGGAGATAAGGATGATTTTTATTTGAGTTGTAATTAGTTAGCTCAATTAAGTGAGTTAAGTCATGTTAAATTAGTTCGAAACAGGTTGTGGAACTAATTGTGAGTTCAGTTAGTTAATGCTTGCATGCATGCAACTTGTGTTCTCCAGATAACTTAATATTCTCCCATAAATAACTCATGCATGTTAGTTCAGAAAAAGACCCAGTTGAGATTAAAGGCAGGCACAGGTCTACTATCAGTTTCTAGGATTTTCCTATAAGAAAATCTCTTGCATGTAGAAGGAATTCATTCCTTCAGGATTGTGTAGTTACTACAGAGGTCAGAGCAATGTGTGAGATGAGAATCACACAAGTGGCAGCTGGAGGACTTAGGAGAAATTGTGCAAGGAAATAGGAGGCTTGGAGGACTAAAGGAAGGCATATGTGTTGTCTATTCGGTCTATGATCAGTAGTGAGGGATTTTATTGAGAGCTGGATAGCTTGTCAGCTAAAGCTTTGTGTAATCCTGATATATTTCCACTTGTATGATAATATAGATAACGAGATTTTTAGCTGAGGCTTTCCCTAGAGTATTCTTTTGTGTTTCATGTGTGAATGTATCTTCTTCTCTGTTACATGTGTTCTATTTGATCTTTCTCAAAATTGATTAAGCTTCCACAAGTTTGATTGTAGAAGTAGATTAAGTATTTTTCTTTAATACATTGCATAATCAATGTAATCTATAGTGAGAATTTCTACAGTTGCAAGTCTGCGCCTCATGCTGGATACATGTTGCAGATACCAAATTGTGTTGAACTTGAATAAATATATATTTTGTGTGCCTTTTAGAATTTTGTTAGGCGATGTAGTATATAAGTAGGGATTGATGGTGGACCCTATGAAGATAGCAGCGATTGTGAATTTATAATCTCTCAAGAATGATAAGTAGCTTCGCGCAACGCTAGGCCACACAGGTGACTATAGGAAGTTTATCAAGTCTTATGCCCAGATAACCATGCCAATGGAGAAAGTATTAAAGAAGGATGAGACTTTTTGTTGGGATGAGGGGTGTCAATAGAGTCTTGATGTGTTAAAGGACAAGATGGTGACTATGCTCTTAGTATTTTCGGATTGGAAGAAAGAGTTCCATGTGCATGTAGATGCCTCATGTATTGTGCTGGGTGCGATATTGACCTAGCCTAGAAAATGTGATATTGATCATCCAATAGCCTTTGCAAGTAGGAAAATGTCAAAAGTTGAAAAGAACTATTCCACTACAGAGAGCGAAGGGCTAGAGATGGTCTACGTGCTGCAAAATTTTTGACATTATTTGTTGGGCGTACATTTCAAGATGTACACAGTCACACTACTCTCAAGTACCTGGTCAACAATATTGTGTTGGGGAGAAGATCTATAGATGGTTGTTTCTATTCCAGGAGTATGAATTTGAAGTAATAGTGAAGTATGGACGGTTGAACATAGGACCGGATCACCTCAGCCGAATCGAAACAGGTGAAGAACCAACCAATTTGGAAGAAGGATTGCCAGATGCGTAGCTCTTTGCTGTGCGCGTTGTGGATGACCACTTTGCTTATATCATAAATTTTTTGACCATGGGTACAACCTCATAAGGATATTCTACTCAACAGAAAAAGGAATTGGTCATTCGCGCAGTTGATTTTTCTGTTATAACGGGACATTTTTATAAGATGGGAACATATGAGGTATTTCACTGACATGTCCCGGAGTTTGAGCATGCTATAATCCTTGCTGAAGAACATGGGGGAGTGGCGAGAGGACACTATGCAGGTATAGCCACCATGTAGAAGATTTTACACATAGGGTTATGGTGGCTGATAGTGCATAAAGATTCTAAGGAATTTTGTAAAGCATGCAATGCTTGTCAAAGGATAGGAAAGCCTTCGCAAAGAGATGAATTTCCCTTAATCCTCAAGTTTCATTACAAGTATTTGAAAAATGGGCAATTGAATTTATAGGTTCGATACAACCACCAAGAAGGAGGGCAAGCATGCCGTACATCATCACTGTGATGGAATTCTTAACCAGATAGGTAAAAGTGCAACTGGTGAAGGATTGTACTATTGCTACGGATGTGAAGTTCTTGTTTGAATACGTCTTAACGCAGTTTAGGTGCCCTAAGATATTGTTGAGTGATAGGGCTACGCATTTCCTGAATGAAACAATCAGTGTGATGCTCGAATAATTCCAGGTTTACCATCAAAAGAGTATGCCCTATCATCCCCAAGCCAATGGTATAGTGGAAGCATTCAATAAGATTTTGGAGAATGCGTTGACAAAGGTTTGTAATGCTAAGAGAAACAATTAGATGTACGCATCCCAACGTTTCTATGGGCATATAGGATGATATGCAAGAAGTTGACAGACCAAACTCTATTTAGCTTGGTCTATGGGATCGAGGTGGTGATGCACATGGAATATATTTTTTTAAGCTTGCGCATTGTGGCTTTGATAGAGATGGTGGATTGTGAGACCTTGGAGGAGCGACTTGCACAATTGATACAGTTGGAAGAAGACTATATTCTTACACGATTTTACCAGCAAGTGCAAAAGGAACGTGAGAAGGCCTAGCATGATAGGCATATTAAAATATGCACTTTCAAGGTGAATGAATTGGTTTTTCTCTATGATAGTAAGTTCACAAAGTTTCTTGACAAGTTCCAAATGGATTGGTTGGGCTCGAATATTATCAAAGAAATTACAGATGCCGACGCGACTCAGCTTGCAAAGATGAATGGTGAATTGTTCCCTGGAAGGGTGAATGGAAGTCAATTGAAGTTTTATATAGGGTATCATACCCTTGCGCAATGACTACAAGGTAGCAGGACAGTCTTAGCACTCCAAGCAACTACAAAGGAGAGCGGGAATATAAACTACATTTCCTTAAGAAAAGGAAAACACAGTAAGGGGGCTGCGTGATGGACACAAGAGGTACAACAGAAGAAGTTGTGATAGAGGAAGCTACAATAGAAGAAGTTTCTATGGACGAGCTATGCCATAGGGGTTGGTGCCACCTTGTTGGGTCCAAAGTAGTCGTTGAAGACATTGTTCATGATTGGATAACGAAAATCCTATTATGAGGAGCGGGTAGGCGACAATTATGGAGAAAATATTTGTAGATATACCACCAAATATGCATTTATGCTCAGAAAATTGAGGGAACGATCGGATTTGAATTCAAAATCACCTATAAATCTGGAATTTTGGTCTTAAAATCGCATATGAGCTCTCTTGTTTTCACTCTATTAATCGGAAGATTTGGGAGGATTTGGTTTCAAGCCCAACATTTGCGAGACTTCTTGAGTGAAACCAAAAGATTATCCTTGAACACATGTCCATTGAACCAGTAAGTTCTGAAGCCCCTATCTCTCAAGTGGAAGTACTAAAAGTTGTGTTAATGCAAGCTATGCCATCTGTGCCTAAAACGCCGAGGTTTCCTAGGCCGAAGCCATCTGTTGCTAAAGAAAAGCAGAAGAAACCCCAAGTTGTACTAGTGAGGCAACCACCAAGGAAGATTCCAAGAGAAGTTAGGTAGAAAGGGAAAATGGATAAGTCCAAGCAACCCCATGAACCCTTAGATCTAAACGAAGAAGAACTTTGCAAAGAAGTTCAAGAGCTGGATGCTTGTTATAGACATATTTGGGCACTGCAACCCCAATCACATATGTCGATAAACTAAGGGCTCTTAAACCCCTAAAATTTTTGTTTCATACCCTAAAGGATCAAGCTCAACTGATTACATCATTTCCCAGAAGTTCCACCTGAAAAACTACTCAGAACTGGTCAAAACTGACCGATACAGACTACTCTTTGGCCAAGGTGCGATGCATCTCAACTATTACACATGGGGGGTGCGATGCATACTGAAAAGGCCTTCTGTAGGGTGCAATGGGCGAGAGCGAACAAATGGCAAAGGTAGTTGGCTAAGTGGAAACACAGAGAATCTTCTAGAAACTGCTCTTATGACACTTGCCTCTCTGAATTCGCCCAGGGATGAGCAAGACATCATGAAATCTCCAAGTAGAACCAAGAACTATCAGTAAAATGACACTAATAAAAAACCCAGAACTTGACTCACCCCTTGCAAATATCTCTATATGGATCCCTCATCCTAGAGATCCAGAGGCTGAAATTTTGTATTTTGTAAGGAAGTGTTGTTGGTTTCTCTGTGAAACATTGTATTGTTGGGCGACCTAGCTTTTCATGAGGTGAAGAGGGATTTCATGCTGGGAGGATGGCACTAGATCAAACAGCTGGGTTGTAATCATCTCTTATACTTATATCAATAAAGTTATTTGAGTTTTCCTCCACATACTTGCGTATTTCTGAATCTTGTATTTGTGTATGCATTTGTATGGTTAATGTACTTATGATCCTACATTGTTTATGGTATCGTAGATCTCTATGCTTTGATGGTTTCTTGTTGCTTTGCCTCTACAATTTTTCTTTGAAGTGGGACAAGTGAGAAAGGAGTGGTAATATCTATCAAAGGAGAGAGGAAACAAGCAAGGAGCTAAGCGAAAGATTAAGGTTGGCGCTCTCTGCTTCTCTCTTATCTATCTTCCATAAAGGAAAACACAAGTTACTTTGAATTGTTTGTTTCTAAGATAGCTACCTGTCTTAGTGGGACTAGCAGATCTAAATAGACACTAGTTTTCCCGGAAACAAAATAGCAACTCCGCTGGAGAACGAATAGTTTGTTTGTTTGTTACTATTGTTTGCTTTATAAACTACAGACGGAGCTTGAATTTGAGCCTGCTAGTCTTCGAACTTCTTTTGCTATGCAACTGTAAAGTAGATCAACACTACTTTAGTCAATCTTCAGGTTGGTTTATGAACTGAACATCTAACTTGAAAAAATCCTAAGTGCCCTGGTGGTGGCTCAATAAGCTCAGCCTAAATCACTGAACTTAGCTACAAATTGTGAGTGGAAACCAAGCTCAGTCTCGTCCTTGGACCATCGCATTATCTCTCATTGGTAGTCTGGATGCATCGCACCTCCCGTGTGCTATAGGTGAGATGCATCCCTATTTCCCTTAAGGACAGGTGCAATGATTGAATGAGAATGTTTCCGTCTCTGGATTTTGGTTTTTTCTTCATTGTTTAAAGCTCCATTCAGTAGTTTTGTTGCTTATGATCAATATATCATTGTTGAAGCCTTCTTCCTTTACATTATTCAGCCTCCATTGATAAGGAATTGTAAATGTTTTTTAATGTATTTTTCATCATTTATAGTCCTCCTCTGTAAAAAGAGGCTTAATTGAATTGTTGTCTTTTGATTCGAAAGTGTCGCAACTGCTGTTTTGAGTCAAGAAAAAGAGTGTTGTAAAGTCTTCCTCTTTTAGATAGTTGATTGTACTTTTGTCATTGTATTTGTAGGTTTTAACCCCGTACAGAAATTACCTGCATACGAATTCTAAATCACAAGAATAATAAAAATGCGAGAGCATAACCCATAAAACACATATACACAGAGATTTCCCACTGGATCTCAAAACCGAGACTAC
>APFE030804290.1:4732-67774 GCA_000404065.3 Pinus taeda
ATAAAGCCACAAAAATAACAATAGAGGGATTCTATGGGGCACAGTAATAACAATATGGGGGAAATAGGGGCACAACAATATTAATAAGGGGTACAACTACCATAGTAATGGGGTAATCACTAGTATTATAGGGACCCAACATTCTTCCTACATAAGATCATTCCACAGCTTTGAAAGAGGTGAAAGATTCTTACGAGCACAAACATCCTCAACAAAAGGCTTCCAAGAAGGTAGGAGTCCATTAATAGCAATGGACACCACCTCCTTATCCTTCACTTACATCCAAATGGCAACCAACAGATCTCTTAACTATGTGACCCATGTCATATAGCCCAAAATAGTATCTATCCTGCTAAAGTGAGTGACTGGAAAATTGTTTTCCAAGAGCACCTTTCAAGACACACAAGAGCTTCGAAAAAACCCAACCAAAGCCCCAAACATGTCCTTACCTATCATCTTCTCTACAATGTGAGAGATGAAACAATCCTTCACTAAATCAAGAATGATAATCTTTGCCTTGGCCTCCTTACAATGAGTTGCTAACTATGATGGATTGATACATTTTGGAACCACTCTCACAACATGTTCTCAAAGATCTACAACCTCCATAAGCGTCTGTAACCTAAGCTTCCAAGGAACAAAATAAGATACTCATTCTAACTCGTCACACTCTCTAAGAGCAAGAGTCATCTTACACATCCTCAAACAATCCTCAAATGCAAAATCAGCATTAAACAAAGTAGACACACCCATAAATCTACTAGTGTAGATCGATTAGGATGGATCTACACTAGTAATTAGCTACAATAATAGTTGCAGATAAAATCATGTAATAATAGTTAGAAAAAACAACGTTGAATTTTGGAGAAGGCTAATAAATTATGATCTCCATTTGAAGAACATTTATTGGAGAAGAATGACTTAAAAAGAAAAGGATAACCACAAATGGAAAGCTTTAACATCCATTCAAATTCTTCTAGATAATGACTAAGCCTCTTTAAAAAAATCTTCTAGACATGGCCAAGCCTCTTAAAAAAATTCTTCTAGATCATGGCCAAGCCTCTTAAAAAAAAATATTCTAGATCATGGCCATGCCTCTTAAAATCTTATCTGATGAAAGAATTGCTAGTACAAACCTACCACTCTCATTAGGGGCTCCCATGCCAACAAGCTTCCATGATTAGATTAATCATTGTGATTATTCTAGAGAAAAGAGAGCATCATAGTTCATAGGAATGCAATGTATCTATCAACATTTGGCGGTAAATTTCAATATGGGTTTCGGGGGTAGGCCTCCAGATTTTGTAATTGCAATAACGTAAAAAATCAAGTAATATATATGCTCAAAAAGTTTATAGATTGAATTTCAAAGGCTTGACAAATTTGCAAGAATAAGTGCTGGGAGGTTTTCTAGAATTTTGTTTGATTTTAATATGTTTAATTTAATATAGCCCTCGGGGGCAGCTCAATTAGTGATGATCGTGAAAATGAAGTGTTATGTGTGAGGAAATTTGAGGTTCAAATCGCCCCGATTCACATGTGCCTGCGGAAGAGGCATATGTAGGCACCTAGAGGTTATAATGGTAGCAGTTGGAATCGACCTCGTGTCACGTGAGTGTGAGACCAGCCTAGTTGTTGATTCCTCTAGATACAAAAAAATACATTAAATTTAATACATATAGCCGGCATTATATTTATTTTATTTTTTGTTTTATTAATAATATTTTGAACCAACGTGTAGTGTTACAAACATGACACATCTCATCCACCTGAATTGTAGAAAGTGTTTCTTGGTGTAACAAACCAATAGCAACAGCAAACAACATTTTGTTTTTCCAAACCCCAATCAATAAAGCAATTCAAGAGAAAAAATAGCAAATGTGTGCAAGGCATCTCCTCTTCTCATCCTCGTCAATAAGTACAACCCTCGGGTTTATCAATAGACCCTAACTCCTTGACTCCAATAGAACCCTAGCCCTAGACTTCAAGAATGCTCAAGAAACCCTAGCACCTTCAAATAAGAGAGATGAAGTACAAAGAAGAATGAATAAGAGAGAGAAAGAGACTACAGCTCCTCCTCCTACATCTCTAGCTCAAGTGTAAAGAAGATAGAAACACTAGTGCATGAATGATGAGAATGATTCTCTCCTTCCGTTATTACTATGAGAGGTGAAGGGAGGTCTATAAGTCAAGTGGACCTATTCCACTACAAGAAAACTATTAAAAACAAGTAGGCCTATACATCTAAAGCTCTCCTCGACAAGTGACACAAGTCAAAGCTCCAAGGTGATGACAATCCACAAGCAAGGCTCCAGAACAAGGGTGAACCTCATCCATGATCCAAGGCCCAAAACTTCCCCTCCAAGGGCTCCAATGATCCAATGCCTCTCCAAGTCAACGTGCCATCTTCGAGTTCACCCACTTATATGTCCACTCAGTCAGGCAAAGCTAACATAAGTCAAGTACAAGCCTCCATGTAAGCAATCCAAGTAACCCCATGTTGTCTAGGACTCAATGCCAATTGCCAAATGCTCCTCGTCCAATGTTCGGTGATCTCCAAGCATGCAACCTTTCCATGTGATCAGCATGTAGAATGTCACCAAGCTGTCTCTAACACTCCAAGGAAGATGTTCAATCAAGCATCCATATGAGGTCTAGCAACCAATCAATAAGCCACCTCCAATGTGCAAGTCCATCACTAATCAACCAAGGGCTAACCATACACCCCCAAAGCTAACACAATTGAATGATCCTAACTTCATGCAACACAACCTTCAACTAAGGTGTAACTAGTTGCTGAACAAAACACATGATGCAAAGCCCATTGTCTTGGAGGATATTGATCCCCCCTCGAAATGGTATGTGGAAACTTGGCCTGCTGAATTTGAGGATGATGACTTGGGGGTGGATGAACTTGGATCCATTGGGGGTGGATGCACTTGGGTCCATAAGCAGCACCAAGCAATAATGCCCCCAAAGGATCAAGGAAAAGTCTATAAGAGGAGGCAGAGGACTATGATATTGATGAGGATCCCAAAATAGGGGATGATTTTGATGATGTGTAGTTATTTGTTGTAGCATGATCCTTTTTAGCTCTAGAGGTCATGTAAAGCCTTCATATCTATATATTTTGTTTCGGATATGTATCATATTTGGCTGCCAATTTGTTCTATTCACCCTTACATGCTATATACATAGACAAGCATTTGCATATTTGGTGTCTAGCGCCTTATAGTTACATTGATATACACGAATATATATTTTTTAACTTAAATTTGCATATTTTATGTATTTTTAGGCAAGTCGTTCTTCAACCCCTTTTTTTGCTGGTTCCGGTCCAGTCCCAGTTTGACCCTCAACCGTTTCCAGTTCTGATAACATTAGAAAGCTCAAATAAAGTTTGGCAGTAAATAACCAGTCTGGAAAATCAAAACTAACTCGTACATATAACAGGAGCACACTACTATTGCAAAATAGGCTGGACAGGAAATTGCATACAATGTTCTTAGGGTATCCAATCGGGTTCTCAGTACTCGGACCATTGGTATTGGCGCTGATTTTGTATATAACACATAATAGATCAATATAAATCGAGTATATGCAGATACTGTTAGAAAATTACTTATGCTGAATAGCAACGATGCATAATTTGCCATTTGGAGCTATCGGCATATTTGAATCTTTCTGCCATTTCCAGCTACATCTTTCGGGACTGGCTTTTGTTTTTGGGTTTCTGTATCTGGTTTTGTAACTGTTCTTTTCCATGACCGTGTATCTGGAACCCTGCGGTTTCGGCGGTTTTTTATTCTTCTGAAGATTATTCGGAACTATGTTTGTATATGGACTTTTATGCTGTTTATGGGGGTTGTTTTTGGGCACGGGCTAACATGCCCTCTCAATGGCCGGGGTCATATTTTCGCCTGGCTTGTAAAATTTTGCTGTTATGTCATCGCTTCACGGAAGCTGATCTTATATTCCCTTAATATATAACATCAAAGATTTTTCTTCTGAAAAAAAAACGACGCATAATTTGCCGAAAAACACCAAGTACTAAGTACAAGGTATGGGATATGGTTACATTTGAGCAGTCAGTCGCAGCACTTGATACCAATCCCATATAGATGACATGAAATTCAAAAATACTGATCAGAACTATAGCATGATATGATATACCTGTTTGGTCTAAGTCGGCCTTGAATAATGACAATAAATAAACAATAAGCCCAAACTTAAAAAACAACAAACAAAAAACACTTGATTCTCCAAAGTATTGCATGATTCTGGGATACAATGCCATATTTTATATTCTCCTAAGGGTATCAATACGTAATCAAGGGCCTAAACAGAAATACATGAATACTGACCTGGCAAAGATTGTAAGTGAAACTGTCATAGTTATCGATCACCAAAATAGTCGGCTCCGGTTTACCATGTTCTGGCAAATCAATGGGTATTTCGATCTCTTTGGTTTTCGTCGCTTGTGCGGGGTAAGCACCTTTGATTCTCAAGGAAACCGAAGAGAAATCATTTGAGTTCGCCAGAAATTCTATTATAAACAGACAAAGATTAATGAGTGAAAGAACATACATATGAAACCAACAAATTTCTGAACAAAATGCATGGCACTCGCCAACAACAGACATAGCCTGCAATATATCTAACAAAAGAAAAATGAAGAAGGGAAAAAAAAAAAGTGCAATAAGAATGAGATGTAGAAACAATTTGTTCTTACTTGTGGCAATAGAGCTTTGGGAAGCACTGAACTTGACGAATTTGCTGTGACTAGGTTCACTTTTAGTGATGGCCGTGTCCAACTTTGATCCTATCAAACCAGGAGAAGCTGAAAATGCGGTGGCCATCATCATGATGATTGCAGAGAAATTCAAATGCCTGTGAACTGAGCGGGACTTTTAATACCGGAAACATCTTATAAACTTTTTTTGAGGTATTTTTCAACCATTTCACCCACGTCTTCTTGCTATTTCGTTTGACGGCCGGTCTAGTTGATAATTTTTGGTGCTAGGCCAGCTAAGCTGAATTTTTTCTTGTACACCTATGTTGCTTAGCTTTTGTTATGGAAGGCGTTTTTAGAAAAATTTGTCATTCGATGTATTTTAAAATTTGGTAGATCGATATAAATATAAATAATATCGATGCAAAATCAAAAGATTACACTTATAGGTATATATATGAATGGTTTTTAATGAGATTTTTTGGAATTTCCATGTTGAAATTTGGCGGAAAAAAATTGAGGTGAAAATTTGATTGATTAACTGATTATTATAGTTATTTTCTTTCATTTAATATAATAAATTATTTTGGAATAAAAGGAGTTAACTTATTTATTTAGTAATTAATATTTTTTATTTATGAATTTTTTTTCGTTTCATACCATAATTCCTTCATAGGTTGAATCATTATGGGTTTATATATTTATTTTTTTGATAGAAATTATATATATTTGTTATATAAAATTAGGCTACTAATAAAATAATTAATTAGTTATTTTGAATAAACAAATATTATATTCCCTATATTGTTATGAGTTTATTTAGTTTTTATTGTTATGAGTTTATTTAGTTTTTATTATTAGTAAAGAAAAAGAGGGTAATTAAATTATTAGGTTTATAGTTCATAGTTCAATTTTTTTTTCTTCAATTAAATATATTTAGGTATATATGAATTTAAAAATAAATGTATTTAACAAATTAACTCAAATTTCCTTAACTCTTGGACCAATCAAATATAGTATATAGTTGTTGACCTGTAAATTGTACCAATTCCCTATGGTCAATTATAGTTGTTTCTTTCTAGTAGCGTGAATGATCTATCTCTCTATTTAACTTGTGCCTGGATCTGGTTCTTCATCTTGTCCTGAGGATGAACCACACTTGTTGGTTCGAAAGGCATTGACATATGAATTTTGATGTGATTATCACTGAAAACCTATCTCAAAAATTTGATATGGATCACAAGAGCCTCAATTTAATAATTTATATATGGATTCAGCACCCTTCAAAACCCTAGGGAACTTCAATTGTGCACGGATTACCCATCAAGCTTGTGATTTCAATAAATTCCTGCCGGATTTTAGAGAAATTAGACCCGAAAAGCTTCCAAAAAGTCACACTAAAAACAACTCTCTCTCGGATAAAACATAAATAATTAAATAAATAGTAAGATGAGTTGAAATTTATCTTTTATAATTTTCTTCTATTTGTGTTTTGAGTTTAAAGTTTAAATATATTTTATGAATTTCTTAAATTATAAATTGATATATAAAAATAAAATTATCTAGGGAAGTTCTCTAATGGGGCTGCAGAGTGTGGTTGGCAGTGGTATGGGCATATGTGTCCACCGCCTAAGTAACAGTTATAATGTTGGATATTAAATTAGAGGTATATGTGTCCACCACCTTAAGTAGCAGTCATAATGTTGGGCATCAAATTCGAAGGGTGCATTCGTATGCGAACCAAGAAATTTTGGAAACTTCCCAAGATGGCTAAAATTCCTTGCAGTAGGACACAAGGGTTTTGGTGGAATGTTTGTTTGGGGGAACCTTGGTCCCTTGCCTTAGCTGGTTGTCATAAGGCCTCACCTTGGAACCTCAAAACAGTAAGAAGGGTGGCGTGGTTGCTCTGGAGTAAGGGAGTTGTTGGCAAGATTGAAGGATATTCTTATGGAATAAAGGCATTGGTTTGGGGGAACCTAGTGCGCGAGCTCGCGTTTGACGATAGGGATTTGCAACTGCCCTTTATAACTACAGTCTTCCTACTAAGTGGTATTCTCTGCATGGCGATTCATCTCTTTCACGATATATCTAATCCCCGCCAGGTCTTATACTTCTGCAATTGTGTCATGACTTAAAGTTTGGCTTGCTCAGTGGAGTTTTATTTCCAGTGATGTTAACATTAACTGGCTTATAGTTTGGGTGCATTGTTGGAACGACGATATTAGTGGTGCAACTAGGTTGGCTCTTGGGCCTAATAGAGGGGTTGTTTCTGATCTAGTTGATCCCTTGTGGTTACCCTAGAGACCAGTTATGTGGTTTTGTTTTGTCCGTGATTTTATCTCTACCAAGCCTTACAGCTTTGTAGTTGTGTCTTAATTTTTAGCTTGGTTGGTCTATTAGTGCTTTATCTCTAATAATAGTAATCAAAATTTGTGTATAGTGTGGGTCCATTGTCAGAACAATGATATTTGTGATACAATTGTGTTGTTTTTTAGGTTTGTGAGAGGG
This sequence comes from Pinus taeda, assembly GCA_000404065.3. Classification (NCBI taxonomy): domain Eukaryota; kingdom Viridiplantae; phylum Streptophyta; class Pinopsida; order Pinales; family Pinaceae; genus Pinus; species Pinus taeda. The sequence goes on from APFE030804290.1 coordinate 11,973, forward strand.
AACCTTTCTGCTTCAGCTGATCCCTGGTGTTTTCCAGGAGTCTTGTGGCATGGTTCTACTATGTCTTAGGTTCTAGTGGGTTGGGTTTCCTTGTGGCCATTAAGAAAAGAACTTGGTTGTGTGGTTTCAGTCATATAGCTAATTGTTATATTCATTGCATCTTTATTTGGTTACTCAGGTCGTGTTGTTAGGTAACTCTTGGGTGGGTTTGATTTCAATGTGGTTTGAGCCTTCTCCTGCAGCCCCTAAGTCAAAATCCCTGTAATGGGTTATCTATTGTGTAACCTATCACGCCTAGTGTAGTTTTTATATTGCATATACCCTTGCCAACCTAGCACCATGCAGAGACAACATATAAGGAGTCAGAGAGGTGGGGGGGACATTGGGGTCCACAGGGAAGGAACTATGACCACCAACAAGCTCGAGAGTTTGTGCATTTCTTATGTGCAAACTGTTGTATCTCTAAGATAATAATGGTCAGCTATTATGCCAGAGCATCTAAGATAATTGTTTTGGGAGTTTTGTTTTAATTTGGGAGACCAATGGATGAAACAAATATAGAACTGATGTGCCTAACCTCTTGAATAATATCAATATCTCAGCAGAGGGCTACTATAAATATTTACACAGTGAAATAGCTTTTATGATGATGAGCAGAAACAGAAAAGTAGTATGATTGCCACAGTTTTCAAATTGAAAGCTAAATAATCATAAGTATGAAAACCCTCAAACTATGTTTAAAGGTTTGAGAAAATACACATGAGCTTACAAAAGATGTTGATGATTTATTGATTTTGAGGGAATTAATTAAACAAACAATCCATTAATTCATTCTCTTTATAGATTATCACTTCAGAAAGCTTATAGGAATAGATTGAAATACAATTATTCCTACCTAGTTATCTCTACAAGACACAAGTATATGAAGAAAAGACATAATGAATGACACTGGAAAAACTTATAGAAACGCAAACTGTGTAAAACAGAATTCAGAATCCTTTGCTTTGTATTAATGATCCAGAAAGGTTAATTACATCAGATGTCTAGAAATGCTTCTTCAAGGGTGCAACCCTTAATAACTCGTGAAGGGAGTTATTTATACAACAATAGGACAAAAAATATCATGAACTGCTTTCACAAAAATAGATTATTTACACAATCAAAAATAAATCTGTCTAATGATCTGTCACTATTTTGGTGTTGCATTGTTTGATGACTATTACTGAAAAAGTTGAAAAGTGGTTGAAGTTGGCCGACTGTTCCCTCAAAAACTGAATGCTATTCAATTATCCTTAATCAAGTAAATTTGTTAATTCTTCCCAACATTTCTTATATGGGATATAAATCTTTGTTACCCTCCTGTAGATTTCATCCATCTCAGAGTATTTAGTAAAAGTGGGTTTTACCAAAAATATATGCTTGATTTCATCCAGGATGAAGAAAGAATCCCTGAGGGTTTTTATTATGAGAGCTGGTGTTGCTAATCCTTTGATTTTGGAAACTGAAGCTGCATGGGCCCACCTTTGTTAACTTATTGACAAAATCCTCAATTGGCATTAATTTATCGTTGATAACCATCATAGAAGGTAAACCCTTGCTGACCAAAGGTTCAATCTTGCTGAAAAATCTCCGAACTATGTTGCTAACATTGCTGCACTTTTCTTGTAGCTGAAGGGTGAGATTTTTCTTAGTGATAATCTTCTTTACCTCTAATATCGTTGCAGTTCTGTCGTTTATTCTTAATTCCTCAAGCTCATAGTCATCCTTAGAATTTAGAAATTTGATTATATCAGAGGCAGTCTCTGGCATATCCTCCAGCTGCTTAGTTATGGTTTCCACTGCTTCCTGAGCTTTTTCCAAGAGATCTTTCTGATTGAATATTATCTTGATGGAGGGCCAAATCTCCTTGATTGCTTCTATGATTTCTTCCCACATAATTTCTTTTGCTAAACCCAACTTGTTTCTTATGAAGGAATCTGTGAGTTCTATGCAACATTTCCACTTGGCCTTTGAGTCTATTTTTTTTTCAGTTGTATGTGAATTGTTTGATATAGACTTCATAAGCCGTAATTCTTTGAGTTCATCCTTTAGTTTATTGATTTCTCCTGTCTGGATAGGTTCTGAATAGTTTGTATGTAAGTTATTCTTTCTCCTTCATCCCCATTGAAGTCTAGAAAATCATTGACTGTTGTTGTCCTTCTTCATCAAGTTTATGAAAAGGAAATGGGAATTTGTCTCCCTGAAAATATATAAAAAGATACGCAAGTACTGAAGCATACTTGAATACTTCTTCATTGTTAAATTTGACAAATTGCTCATGTATGGTTTCAGCTATGAAATGACTGAAATCATAAATAACAGTAGGCTTAGAATCAAAAGAAAACATGGATAAGAAACCAAGGATGGCTTCATTGACAGGCTGATCAGAGTGATAACCAAGCAAATAGGACAGGATGGTAGTAATATGCCTGGTTCTATCAGGAAACATAGATGAATTATAAGGGGGATTTCTCTTTAGTAGAAGGTTACTGATGGCTAAAATAGTTCCAGGGTCTGGGATCTCTTGGTAAAGTCCAGTTTGTTATAAGCTTCTATCAGGTTTTCATGGGAAAAGGGATGAGTTGGTATAGTGGCAGGGGCCTGCAACATTTTCTCAATTGAATCAGCGTTAATGGGACAGAGGATTTCTCTACTAGGTGAGGTAATGGCTCTCTGGCTGGGATCGTAGGATTCATGGCATTTTCTCATAAACTCTGGAGATTTGTGTATTTGTGGAAAAATGTAGTTGGGTAATTGGGATTCCCAAAGCCCAATTTCATCACTCTGGTCAATTAGTTGCTCTTCCCACCAGCAATAAATTTCAAATAAATCAAATTGAGAAGTAGTCTCAATGATTTTACAATCCTTGTCAACTAATGGAGTATGGTGGAAATCAACTTGTGGGTGAATTAGAGGATTTGAAACTTCCGCAATTGTTTTTCCCTTGGGAGGCATTTTGTTAAACGAAACAATAGACTGTAAATGACAAAATGGTAAAAGGAGCTACCAAAGTGGAGACAGGCAACTGACAAGTGGACCTGGAAGAATGTACTTGCGAACAGGACAAGTGGCTGAGCTATATGAGAGGGCGGGTTTGAAGAATAATCTTGGTCACATAAGTTAACTGTGTAACCTTTGAAATGCATGACACAATGCTTATAAAGAGAAACAAAGAGTGGGAGGGTGGCGTCGAACATTTGAAAATTCATTAATTATCCAACGGGTTAATTAACGAGCATTTGGTTATAAATGCGCGGGAGCGGAAATGAATGGGCAACGGATAGGCGACAAATGATTGAACAGGAGATATGAAGTGAAACATGACGTGGAGATGACATGGGTGGCGGCAAATGACTATGAAGGATACCGCGTTCGGGGGTAAGACGGAGTGGTTTGTGGTTTTGGGATTTTTAGCCCCGGAAGACTAAAAGATACTTTTTGTGGTTTATGTAGGCGATATTAAAGACTGTCCATTTCACCCCCCCGTTGATAAACTTCGGACGACAAATGAGGGTCGAAAGGGAGTGTGGGCCGTAAGATTTCGAAGGAGTGTGTGGGATGAGAGGTGAGGTGGAGGGAGTTTAACGTGTGAGTGGGGAATGAACAGTGGGGTCGCGATATGATAAGCGGACACGGTGGCTGTGGGTCCGGGTGTTTTAATGAATGGAGTGATAGCATATGAATGAAATAACATAAAGTCAAAACTTTGGTTATTTGAACTCTCGTCATCAATATGTTTCCTAATGTTTTGATCTTTAGGAAATAACCATTTCAACCTCTCAAACTTTCACATTTCTACCTCCCCTTCTATTTCTAACATTCTTACTTATCCTTTCAGAGTGCATTTAAACTAGCAACCCAATATTTTCTTTTTTATGAACAATCTATCTCTATACCTTATTCCCTCCATTGGCTCAGATTAAACTGTTCAGCCAATTTATTTTCTATCTATGAGAATTAATTTAAAACAAATCCAATTATGATGCAACTGTATAATTGGATAACATAACCTAGTGTGGCATCTAAACAAACTGCACACAACTATTATTTTTCAAATTGAATTTAGAACAAAGTAGTGGCATTTAGATTTGCAACACTTTCAGACTTGATTTCTTTTTCTTTTCTGTCTAACCTAGCATTTTATTTTGCCTTCATTTTTTAGGGCATCTACCCTAACATTTTCTTTGATATGGACATATTTATCAAAATATTTTCCTAACATTTTTTATTTAATATTCTTTTTGTCCACATCCTATCTTAACATTTTGTAAATATATTTTCATTTTTTGTCTAATTTATTCTAGCTTATCAAAACCAAAAAATGCTACAATATCAGCTCCAACTAGGGACTACTTTCTCCTGTAGAATGCAGAGAACTTGCAGATCCATGTGCCTTCTCCTCTGGCTATGGAGTCCTTTGCTGTAAAAAATCTCACTGACAGCTTGAAAAGTAAAAGAAACCAGAGTTTTTACAATGAAATGAATTCCAACTTCTTAGTATTGAATGAAATGTTTGAGAAACCTTCCATTTACAAGATAAGTGGAATATAGTCCCTCAAGATTTTGTAGCACAAAAGTGTTGTTGCCCTTCACTTCAGCAATTGCTAAAGGACCAAACCATAAGTTATCAAACTTGCCATGCTTTCCCTTTTTCTCCCTCCTGGAGTCCCATCTTAGAACTAGGTCACCTTCCCTAAAGTCCCTTTCCCTGGCTCTTCTGTCAAATAGGCTTTTCGTATTATTCTGATATTTCTTCAATTTGTATTGAAATTCATCTCTGTTTTCATTTAGTTCAATAATCTGATTTATCCTTCTTGAAAAATCATCAGGTTCATCTGTTGAGTCCTGCAAGAATTTTAAAACTAGGAAAGCCAAATTGGTCGGAAAAATTGCATTTTTCCCATAGACTAACTGAAAAGGAGATTTCACAGTAGATCTTTTTGGATTTATTTTGTTTGCCCATACTGCATAAATTAAACGAGAGTCTGAGCTCTTTTTGTGATCTGCTAGGGTCTTTTTGATTACCTTCACTAGACTTTTATTTGAGGATTCTGCAAGGCCATTACCTTGAGGGTAGTATGGAGTGAATGATGTAACAGAGTCTGATATTTATGGCAAAACTCAATCACTTTAACACTAGAGAATGTTGCTACATTATTTGTGACAACTTGAGTTGGGCAACCAAACCTAGATAAGTTATTTTATTCAATGAATTTAATTACTACTGAATCGGTAGCATTTCTTACTGGAATTGCTTCCACCCATTTAGTGAAGTAGTCTGTTGCTGTGAGGATCCATCTGTGCTAATTACTTGAAGTGGGATGAATCTCTCCAAGAAAATCTAATCCCCATTGAAGGAAAGGTGCTGAGATTATTGATGGTACTAGTGGAAGAGCTGGTAGTTTCTACTTACCAGCAAACATCTGACAAGGAACACAACCTCTGACCTTTGCCCCTACTTGCAAGAACAATGTTGGCCAATAAAATCCTCCCCTTAAAATCTTGTATGATGTTGCTCTCCAAGCGTAATGTCCTCCACAAAATCCTGTATGAAACTGATCAATGATTCCTTCAGTTTCTGATTCTGTTAAAATTAATAACAAAATATTTAGTGGATCTTTCCAGTACAAATTTGCATTTATGATGCAGTACTTGACTGCTTTCAATTAAAGAGTTTTACACTGGCCTTTGGAGAATGATGTTGGGCATTCAAAATGTAGCAGAAAATTTACAATGTCTTGGTACCAATATGAAAATAGAAATTTGTCATCAATATGTAAAGGGTTGATCTGATCTGAAGGTAAAGGTTCTTGTGGATTCTTTTCTTCAGGTTGTAGATAAGGTTCTTGTGGATTCTCCCCCTCTACAAGGACATAAGGTTCTTGTGGGTTCTTCCCTTGTAAAATTAGGAAAAATTCTTGTGGATTCTTCCCTTGTACTTCTAAAATAGAATTGATTCCAAGCACTTTGCAATTGGGTTCTGCTAGAAGCTTGGCTAATCCTTGGCCTTTTACTAGCTTTGTAGTTTTGATAGTTAGATCAAACTCCAGTATTTGAGTGATTCACCTACCTCTTTTCCTATCAGTGTCAGGTTGAGTTAAAACTATTTTTACAGCACCATTAGGAACATAAGAATAATAGGTGAATGTAGGAAATACATCCTGGAATATTCTAGGGCTTGAATGAGGCATAGGCTTGCTTCTCGATTATGTCATACTTAAGCTCAACATCTCTCATAACCTTATTGAAAAAGGTTATGGGCTGGTCATGGGAATCTTCATTCTTTTGTAATAGAACCACAACAAGGGTTGTTTCTGAGGCAGAAGAAAAGATACTGAATGATTTAGTATAATCAGGGTTGGCCAAGGTGGGAGCTTCAGAGATTTAACTTCATGATCCTTCCGGAGCATGTTAGTTATATCTTTTACAATCTATGCATAATTTGGGATGAATTTCCTTAAAAATTAATTTTGCCTAGAAAAGCTTGAATTTCTTTCTTGTTTCTAGGTAAGGTCAATGTTTCAATGGCAAACACACGCTTAAGATCAACTACCACTCCTTCCTTTGAAATTATATGGCCCAACAGTTTTCCTTCTTTGATAGCAAACAAATACTTTTTAGGGTTCAATGATATCCCAAATTTTCTACAGCTGTCAAAAACCTTGATCAAGTGCTTTAGATGTTTCTGATTAGATTTAGAAAAAATAGTAATGTAATCAAGATAAATAACCACAAATTTGTTTACCTGACCCATAAAATCTACATCCATAGCTCTTTGAAATGTTTCTCCAGCATTTGATAAGCCAAATGGCATTCTAGCGTACATAAATGTACCCCAGGGTGTAGTGAAGGTTGTCGTTTCCCTGTTTGTTGGATCAACATTTATTTGATTATAACCTGAAAAACCATCAAGCATAGAAAGTCTTTGTGCTCCTGAAACCATTTGAAGAGACTGGTCCATTTTAGGCAAAGGGTAATTATCCTTTAATGATGCTTTGTTCAAATTTCTAAAGTCCACACAAATTCTGATTTCTCCATTTTTCTTCCTAACAGGAACTAAAGTTGCAACCTAATTAGAATATCTAAGAGGGAGAATGATCTAGGCATCTAGCATTTTCTTAATTTCCTTTTCTACAGTTGGTAGAAGGGTTGGATTAATCCTCCTAAGTTTTTGTTGATAAGGTATTGCTTCTGGCTTCAAAGGGATCTTATGTTGTATTAATGAAGTATCATAGGTTTTTAGATTAGCATAGGTCCAAGCAAAAACATCCTTATAATTTTGAAGTAACTTAAGATATTGAGTTTTAATCTCAGGGTCTAGAGATGCACATATTTTGATGCTTTTGACATCATCATTTGTTCCATTGTTAATTTCTTATATTTCTTCTTCCGAGGAAATGGATTGAGGATTTCAGAGGACATCATTTTGATCAAACAATTTTTCTAAAAGTATCAAGCCTTTGGAAATAAAATTGTTAGACAGTTGAGTAATATCATGATCAACAATTTTGAACTAAAATCTGAAGTATCATTCTCTCTTGTATTTTCATTTATTTCGAATCTATCTTCATCAATTTGTAGAACAGAAAATTGATCTACAACTTGCAGAAAAGATTTCAAATGTTCATCATCTTCAAATATCTACCAATGTTTTAGATTGTTTGGGATAGATGGTCTATACTTGACTTGTATTTGGTAGAGTAAATTAGTATGATTATGAATTTTAAATGAACTAGCAGAAACAGCTAAGGCATTTGCATGAATATTCTAATCTCTTGGAATATAAGTCAAATTAAAAGCATCAAAGAAGTTTTCAACTGAATCCCATACTTCATTTTGGTAAGACCTAAGTCTAGGGTGTTTAGTCTCGCAAATATTTCTCACTTGTTTGACAATAAGTTCCTGAATCAGTAAAAACATTTAAGTCTTGAACCTTTAAGCTTTTGGTTAATTGCAATCCCAAAAGGAAAGCTTCATATTCAGCCACATTATTTGTAACTTCGAAATCGAACTTACATGATTGGTAATGTTTTCTTTTTCTAGTGATATTAAAACTACTCCAGCTCATGCTCCATCTTTTGTACAGGAGCCATAAAAAAAAGTCTCCATATATCAGTTTGATTTGGTACCGAACTTTCAATTACATCTTCAATTTTAACTTGAGTTTCATGCACTTGATTTGAAGAGAGTTGAAAGCAACCAAAATCTTGGTCAATTGCATAAATGGGATGGTTCCTTGGCTGGTTTGTTTTGCAAATAGTGTGCACAAATCTCACCTCTCTATATAATCTTAGTTGTTCTCCCCCATAAACTAGAATAGTAGCATAAGACATATCCATCTAAAGAGTTCCCCCTAATTTGGCACAACAAGACCTAGAAAGGAGCATTCCAAATTTGGGAGGGATATATGTGACAACTATATCAAGTACTACACTTTTCACTGGGATTTGGGCAAGGGTGACTACTAAATCCTTAATCAATCCTAAGCAAGGCACCCTTTTAGAATCACAGGTGTACAAGTCATGATAGGATCTAGTTATGTCAAGTTTCAAATGATCCATGATAGTTTTTGGCATGACGTTATGTGATGCTCCAGAATCAAGCATACAATTATACAACATGGAATCATTTGTCTTAAGAGTTACATAGAAAGGAGACACTATTTCATCTATCATATCTGATCTAGGGCCAAAAACAACTATTGGTTTTTCATCTTGCAGACTAATGATATCACCTTTAGCATCAACCAAGGTTTTTATATCCATTTGGAGACCTGATTTTTATACCCAGGTTTTTTATAAAGTTATGAAAGAGGAATTGGGATTTTAACTCTTTCTAACTCTTTTTCAACATTAATTGTAGTAAAAGCATTTTTGTCATTTTGAGGAGTATCAATTGACTGATCTAATGGTCAAATAAAAGTCTTTTGAGTTTCAACAGTTTTAGTACGGGGTTCAATTATTGGAGTTTCCTTAGGAGGTATTCCAGGGCCAGGTCTAAGTCTAAGGTCATATCTTTTGTTCAACTCTGCAATTAAAAATTTAGAGAAGGCATGGTATTTAGAAACCTGTGAAGATTCTTGATCTTCTTGAACCTGATTTTGTTGTGTAAGAGGAATAATAACTGTTTGATTAGGGGAAGTATCCATATTATTTATATCTTCAGTGATGGTCATAGTATTATCATCAGGTTGTTGATCATCTATCAACAAAGGAGTGGGAATCTACTGATCATTACTAGGTCTATGAAGAATTTGTAATTGTGGATTTCTTTTATACTGACCTTGATTTTGATTTGGGGTCTGATAGCTGTTTGTTGAATTGTCCTATGTTGAGTCTCAATCTTGGAAATTCTATTAGATAGATTTCTAAGAAGAGAAGTTATTTCATCTATTCTAGAATCTTCTGTTTTAGTCTTAGAGGAACTAAAAGCCTCTGGTGTCGATTTGAGTTTTATTTGGGCCTTTTTCTCTTTAGCTTTCAAAGAAGTTGAAGGAACCCTGTTTGCTTCTACCTCAATAGCATTTGTTTGCATATCTTCAAGAGTTCTTGAAGTTCTCTCTCTCAGCATAACAACAAAATCATCATCAAAGGCTTTAGAAAATCTATACTCTATTGTTGCTACAAGGGGTTTACAACCAGGGGGCATTTTATGATAAAGTTTATTGAATCTTTTGATAAAGTTTGATATAGATTCACCAAAATTTCTTTTAAGTTCATCAAACTCAGTGAGAAAGTAAAGAGGATCATTTTTCACACCTCACTGGTTTTTAAAAATGTTTGTAAGTTCTACCCAATTTCTAATGGAATTTGTAGGTAACTGCTTAAACCAAATTCTTACATTTCCTTCGAGTGATTGTACAAACAACCTCATGTAAACATTTTCTTGTTCAATATTCATGTTATCTACAAAGCATAAAAAGGCTTGAAGATGGTCTTCAGCAGAGGGACCGATTTCTCCATTATACTTGGGAAGGTATTTCAAGTATCCAACTGGGAATGCATAAAGATTAGGAGGTAAGACTAAAGTTGCATATCTAGCCTGTATAATAAGTTGGAAAGCCATAGTGGGAGGTGGTGTATGAGGTGTTTGTGTGGATGAAGAAGTTCAAGAAGATGAAGAAGGGGTTGAAAAAGGTGATTGAGGGGGTGAAGAACCAGTTGGAGGTGAAGAAGGAGGGGATCTCCTGAATGATTTCAAACGAGTCTTAAGAACTAACTTTTGTACCTGTGGATGAATACCCTACTTTGTTTCAAAGTGTGTATTCAGATACATAGAGACGGTCTCTTCAGGTTGTTCAGAAGTAGAAGCTTTAGGTTGTCCAGAAGAGGGAGGAAATGAATAAGTGGTAGGGGATATGAAATTTGTTGGTTTGTATTCTAATAAATTAACACCCAAGTCAGACTCAGTTTTAGGTTATCTTGGTGGTAATGAGGGTTCTGGATGAGATTCAAATGAATGAATAAGGAATGTTGATTTAAAATCAACTCCCCTGTCTAAGAGTTCAGCAACCCTAGGTGATAGGTGGGAGTAATCTGGATTGGGTGGAATGTTACTGTAAGGATCAAATGATGCTAAATCTTCAGACTGCAAGACTGAAGAGGAAGAAGAAGAGGGTTGATGTCCCCTTTTAGAACTATATTTTCTTAGAATTTTTTTCAGGGTCTGATAGAGGATCAACTAAGTCAACCTCTGAACGAGATCTGGTGTCCTTAAAAGGTGTCAGTTTGGGAGAGTGGAGTTGCCAGGTGAAGGATTTTAACCTTTCTAGACCTTTAATAACCTTAAAGGAATAGAGTACATGTTGTTGCCCCAGGAAAACTTAATGAAATTCAAATCCCTAGCAACGGCACCAGTTTGATGTTGTATCTCTGAGATAATAATGGTCAGTTATTATGTCGGAGCATCTAAGATATTTTTTTTTGGGGTTTTGTTTTAATTTGGGAGGCCAATGGATGAAATAGATATAGAACTGATGTGCCTAACCTCTTGAATAATATCAATATCTCAGCAGAGGGCTGCTATAAATATTTTCATAGTGAAATAGATTTTATGATGATGAGCAGAAACAGAAAAGTAATATGATTGCCATAGTTTTCAAATTGAAAGTTAAATAATCATAAGTATGAAAACCCTCAAACTATGTTTAAAGGTTTGAGAAAATACACATGAGATTATAAAAGATGCTGATGATTTATTGATTTTGAGGGAATTAATTAAGCAAACAGTCCATTAATTCATTCTCTTTATAGATTATCACTTCAGAAAGCTTATAGGAATAGATTGAAATACAATTATTCCTACCTAGTTATCTCTACAAGGCACAAGTATCTAAAGAAAAAACATAATGAATGACACTGGGAAAACTTACAAAAACACAAATCGTGTAAAATTGAATTCATAATCCTTTGCTTCGTATTAATGATCCAGAAAGATTAATTACAACAGATGTCTAGAAATGCTTCTTTGAGGGTGCAACCCTTAATAACTCGTGAAGGGAGTTATTTATACCACAGTAGGATGAAAAATATCCTAAACTGCTTTTACAAAAATAGATTATTTACACAATAAAAAATAAAACTGTCTAATGATCTGTCACTATTTTGGTGTTGTGTTGTTTGATGACTATTACTGAAAAAGCTGAAAAGTGGTTGAAGTTGGCTAACTGTTCCCTCAAAAACTGAATGTTGTTCAATTATCCTTAATTAAGTAAATATGTTAATTCTTCCCAGCATTTCTTATCTGGGATAGAAATCTTTGTTACCCTCCTATAGATTTCATCCATCTTAGTGTATTTAGTAAAGGTGTGCTTTACCAAAAATATATGCTTGATTTCATCCATGATGAAGAAAGAATCCCTGAGTGTTTTTACTATGAGAGTTGGTGTTGTTGATCCTTTAATACTGGAAACTGAAGCTGCATGGATGCCCACCTCTGTTAACTTCTTGACATAATCCTCAATTGGCATTAATTTATCATTAATAACCATCATATAAGGTAAAACCTTGCTGACCAAAGGTTCAATATTGTTGAAAAATCTCTGAACTATGTTGTTAACATTGTTGCACTTTTCTTGTAGCTAAAGGGTGAGATTTTTCTTAGTGATAATCTTCTTTACCTATAATATCGTTGCAGTTCTATCGTTTTTTCTTAATTCCTCAAGCTCATAGTCATCCTTGGAATTTAGAAATTTGATTATATCAGAGACAGTCTCTGGCATACCCTCCAACTGCTTAATTATGGTTTCCACTGCTTCCTAAGCTTTTTCCAAGAGATCTTTCCGATTGAATACTATCTTAATGGAGGGCTAAATCTCCTTGATTGCTTCTGTGATTTCTCCCCATGGAATTTCTTTTGCTAAACCCAACTTGTTTCCTATGAAGGAATCTGTGAGTTCTCTCTGCAACATTTCCACTTGACCGTTGAGTCTGTTTGTTTCAATTGCATGTGAACTGTCTAATATAGACTTCATAAGCCGTAATTCTTTGAGTTCATCCTTTATTTTATTGATTTCTCCTGTCTGGATAGACAGGTTTTGAACAACTTGTATGTGAATTCTTCTTTCTCCTTCATCCCCATTGAAGTCCAGAAAATCACTAACTATTGTTGTCCTTCTTCATCAAGTTTCTGCAAAGGAAATGGGAATTTGTCTCCCTGAAAATATATAAAAAGATACACAAGTACTGAAGCATACTTAAATACTTCTTCAGTGTTAAATTTTCCAAACTGCTCATGTAAGGTTTCAGCCATGAAATGACTAAAATCATAAATAACAGTAGGCTTAGAATCAAAAGAAAACATGGATAAGAAACCAAGGATGGCTTCATTGATAGATTGATATGAGTGATAACCAAGTAAATAGGACAGGATAGTAGTAATATGCCTGGTTCTATCAGGAAACATAGATGAATCATAAGGGGGGTTTCTCTTTGGTATAGGACTACCAATTGTTAAAAACAGTTCCATGGTTTGGGATCTCTTGGTAAAGTCCAATTTGTTATAAGTTTCTATCAGGTTTTCACGGGAAAAAGGATGAGTTGGTATAGTGGCAAGGGCCTGCAACATTTTCTCAATTGAATCATTGTCAATGGGACAAAGGATTTCTCTAGTAGGTGAGATAAAGACTCTCTAGTTGGGATCATAGGATTCATGGCATTTTCTCACAAACTTTGGAGCTCTATGTATTTGTGGAAAAAATAGTGGGGTAATTGGGATTCCCAGAGCCCAATTTTATCACTCTAGTCAATTAGCTACTCTTCCCACCAGCAATAAATTTCAAATAAATCAAATTGAGGAGAAGTCTCAATGATTTTGCAATCCTTGTCAACTAATGGAGTATGGTGGAAATCAACTTGTGGGTGAATTAGAGGATTTCAAACTTCTGCAATTGTTTTTCCCTTGGGAGGCATTTTGTCAGACGAAACTACAAACTGTAAATGACAAAATGGTAAAAGGAGTTACCAGAGTGGAGACAGGCAACTGACAAGTGGACTTGGAAGATGTGCTTGTGAACAGGACAAGTGGCTGAGTTGTATGAGCGGGCGGGCTTGAAGAATAATCTTGGTCGCAGAAGTTAACTATGTAACCTTTGAAATGCATGACACAATGCTTATAAAGAGAAAAATGGAGTGGGAGGGTGGCGTCGAACGTTTGAAAATTCATTAATTATCCAACGGGTTAATTAACGGACATTTGGTTATAAATGCGTGGGAGCGGAAATGAATGGGCAACGGATAGGTGGTAGATGATTGGACGAGAGATATGAAGTGAAACATGACATGGAGGTGACGTGGGGCGATGGTAAACGGCTATGAAGGATACTGCGTTCGGGGTTAAGACGGAGTGGTTTGTGGTTTTGGGATTCTTAGTCCCGAAAGACTAAAAGGTACTTTCTGTGGTTTATGTAGGTGGTATTAAAGACTGTCCATTCCCCCTCCCCCCCGTCGATAAACTTTGGACGATGAATGAGGGCCAAAAGGGAGTGTGGGATGTATGATTTCGAAGGAGTGTGCGGGATGAGAGGTGAGGTGGAGGGAGTTTAACGTGTGAGTGGGGAATGAATGGTGGGGTCGCGATATGATAGGCAGATGCGACGGCTGTGGGTCTGAGTGTTTTAATGAATGGAGTGATAGCATATGAATGAAATAACATAAAGTCAAAAATTTGGTTATTTGAACTCCCGTCATCAATATGTTTCCTAATGTTTTGATCTTTAGGAAATAACCATTTCAACATCTCAAACTTTCACATTTCTACCTACCCTTCTATGCCTAACATTTTTACTTATCCTTTCAGAGTGCATTTAAACTAGAAACCCAATATTTTATTTTTATGAACAATCTATATCTATACCTTATTCCCTCCATTGGCTCAGATTAAATTGTTGAGTTGTTAGCCCCCTAATTTGCTCCCTTTTTTCCATTTTCCCCTTCCTAAATCATAATCGTTTACTGCTATTTTTCCTCTCTTATACACCCTCATCTTGCACTAGTCGAAGAACGGTGACATATTTCGTATGCACTTTATTTTTCATATTTTTAACTTAAGTTAGCATTAATTAATCATTTATTACGTGATATCTTACTTCTAATCACTCTTTGTAACTTATCAATATCTCCAATATTTATTTGGTAGTTATAGTACTTACCGTGACCGCTGATCCTAGTGCAGGATCAAATCTTGTACCATTGCTAAGACAACAAATCCTTGCAACAGATGCAAACCTCCTTGATCATCGCCTCGTTTTGAGCAGTTTCAACCACGACAGCAAGATCGATCCAAAGGCAGCGGAGATCGAATCGCCCCATTTTGAGCAGCTTCAACCACGATATCAAGATCGATCCAAAAGCAGCCAAGATCAAAACTGTGAAGAATGAAATATGGAGATTGGCTACGACCAGTTTTGTTAACTGTCTAAGTTTAAAGGTTGAGAAGGTAAATTATGTGGTTGGTTATGTAATTGGTTGAAAGATATATTTTGGCCCATGACCAAAGATCTATATAATGTAGAATGTAAATAAGACTAAGTGAGTTTTTGAATATAACAGAGACACAGCCAGAGAGGCGGTAACAGGTTGTATTTTGTTATTGCCCGAATCTGGGCTGGACGATGTATTCACGCATGTACTTGCCTCGGTGAATTAATAGAAGGGAGATCCGCCTCATGTTTTATATATCGCATTTCTGTATTTGAGCTGATGAATTGATTGAAGTACTGAGCAGCATTTTTATTTTAAAAGGGAAACGCGTTGGTTGGCTAGGGCCCAACCAACCCAACACGTTTACCCTATTTCCTGTTTCCTGTAATTCGTGTTTATATTGTCAAGTGTGATTTAATTTCAACACATGCATTCCTGTATGAGTGAAAGTGGATCCATTGTGTGAAGTAGCTAAATTTCCTTTCCTGCACTTGATTTCAGATTGGTTTTCCCCACCTGGTCCAAGCAGGAGAAATAAACCTGCTCTAGTGCATGTTGGTGTGATATTTCCTTTTCTGCAGTTCTGTTTGGTTGGTTTTCCTCACCTGGTCCAAGTAGGAGAAATGAACCTGCACCAGTGCACGTTGGTGTGATGCAGCAAGCCTTCTTAGTCTACTTCCCACAATTTCTTTTCTTTCATTAGATGCTTTATGACAGGATAAATGTATATGGATTGTTTCTTTATTTTTGCACTCTGTCAATATTAGAAACATTCATTTTTATGTGTGCAATTTGATTTAACAGTATAATAGCACTTGTAGTAACTAAGCACTTATTTTAAGAATGAAATGCTAAGTGTAAGAAGCTATGATCCGGTGCAAGAACTAGTTTCCTGCCACGAGACCTAAGTGCTTTGAACCTAGAAAAGTTCAAGCCCTTGCAGGAAGTAAAACGCCTTTAGTAAAGACACCATTTATACCTTCTGCAAAAATCTTTGTTCCTGCACTAGAGCAAGGAGACTGCGATAATGCAGGACAGATTAGTGCAAGAAGGAAATCTCTAAAGGAGCAGGTTTAAAGGGCCCATCTAATGAGACTGCTAAGTGTCTATGCTAAAGAAAAACACACACTCAGTAGTTAAACAATAGTTAGCTAGAGTGATTGCTTCTTTATTTTTAATTCCCTTTTGCAAATGCATTCTTCCTTGTTCCAGTCTTTGATTATTTTAATGGTTCAAGTTGCCTTTTTCTCTTTTTAGTTTGATTTTGCAATCTTTCTTTTAAAGAAAGTAGGGATTTATATTAGAAAGATTCATACCATCTTTGGCATATCCTGTACTTCGTCCCTAAGTTTACGGATCCCCCGGGTTGACAAATTAAGTGTTGAGGAGTTTGCTTCAGTGTAATTCCTGCACCCAACATTTTGGCGTCGTTGCCGGGGAGGCGATTTGATTTGGTAAGAATTTTCTGATTATACAATAGAGGTAATTTTTCCTTTTTTTTGCAGTATTGTTTGGAAAAGCTTCTTTGAAGGAATTTTACTGGTGTTGATTGATTTCCGACAGCATATTTTATTAGAAGTCGTTTGTTATTTTTCTTTCTTCTTTGAAATGAATGCCTAAAAAAGGTAAGGGTTCGAAGCCTACTAAGGTTCGAAAGAATTCTGAAAACAATTCTCATATTGGGTCTCCTATGAGCAGGAAGCCCAATCCAATTCAAACGCATCATGCAGGAACATTGCACCTGGATTCTGGTGGCAACAACTCAAGTTTGGTTCAGTCTATTGGAAGCAAAAGGGAAACCATGGTAGACCATGAAGATCATGTGGAAGGGACTGGTGAAAACCAAGTAAGTGGGGAACAATCCACTTTTGTGTTTCCAATTGTGGACCCTGATACTGTGGCACAAATGAAGAATATTCCACCATCAACTCTCCCTCATTTCCATGGTAAATTTCATGAAGATCCTGACTCTTTTTTATTCGAGTTTGATATTCTGTGTAGAAGTTATGATTATTCAACTGACGCTCAGAAGTTAAGATTATTTCCTGCTACTCTCAAGGACTCAGCTCTACGCTAGTTTATGGGGTTAGGAGGAAACACTATAGCCTCTTGGGATCAGATGAAGAGAGTGTTTTTGTCCAAATATCAAGAATATTGCAAAACTCGGGACATGCAGGATGAGATTTTTACAATCATACAGGATGATGATGAAACTCTTGAAGATTACCTAGAAAGATTTATGTATATTTTACAAAGGTCGAAACTTAAGCTTGATTCTAGTACTATTAGAACCTTGTTCTTAAAGGGAATTACTAATAATGCTAGAAATAATTTAAATTTTTTAGGACAAGGTGATATTTCTTAGCAAACTTTTGAACAAATTTGTGAATTATGTGAGAAATTTTCAAGAAATCAGTATAGATCCGGTAGAGGAACTCGAAACAGAAATAGAAAAACCGAATCTACTGATGCTATGATTATTGGACTAGAAAATAATATGGAAAACATGAAAATTGATATAATGAATATTATTACCAAACAATTGGGCTCTTTAAAATTTCAGAAAAAAACTCATGAAGGAACAAGAGTCATTATGCATTTTTTGTCCTAAATGTAGAGACAAGCATCCTCTAAAGAGTGTCCTCTTAATTTGAAAGAAACTAATAAGTGTGTTATTTGTGCAGAAGATCATGTCATAGAAAAATATCCCTCTATACCAGGACTTAAAGCTGTATTTACAGGGGGACAACCTGAAGCTGAATACTTGTATGCTATGGGAGCAAGAAGGAATTGGCCTCATGTAGGTGCAAGTATGGCTCCTGAATTTTCTCCACACTATTTTGGTTATAATTCACATGCATATTCTTATCCTAACATTAATCAATAGTGGCAGTATGAGAACCAATATCAGCATGGGCAACCTTCTCAACCATGTCAACAAGGCTGGAGAGGGCCAACTCATTCTCCATATTCCTACCAGCCACCTATGCAGTCATATCCATCTACGCATACACCTTATTCAATGCCTCAACTTCTGAGTCAATCCACTCCACTGTTGAATTTACCTCCACCTTTTCGACCTCCTCGGTTGTCTGCTCAACCTATGCCCAATCCTAACAATAATAATGCAGTGCAAATGATCTATGTAACAAACCCACCTTTACCATTCGAGTACCAATCTATTCCAGTTGGGGTTCATGATATTTAATTAAGATCGAGAAGGACTGTAACAGCAGAATATTAGAAGCAACCTAGAGTGATTGTCGAAGAGAAAGGAGAAGAGGAAACTCTTAACCATTCTTCAAAAGCCGTCACTAAGCAGCCCTTACCCTCTGAATCCTTGCCATCTTCTTCCAACCAACCTCCCTTCCCAGAGAGGCTAGTAATGGAAAGAAGTGAGCCTATTTCTGAGACTAACTTGGCATCAGAGCTTCAAAATCTTTTCATTAAGATACCTCTGCTTCAAGCCATCAAAGAGATCCCCATTTGTACTAAGATTATTAAATAACTCTGTCTCAAGAAACCCGGGAGGAAGAGTTTGGAACCCTAAACCATTCAATTTGTTGGTAGGGCAGCAGAGTTGATGACGGGATGTGTGTCTATGGAAAAATATAGTGATCCCGAAAACCCTGTTATCTTAGTTCAAATTGGTAATGTCCTTGTCTCTAATGTTCTTATAGACCTGGGGGCAGCCATTAATGTCATGACTAAGCAAACCATGGATCAACTTCGATTATCTCATCTTTGCCCTACTCCTACTGTGCTTGAATTAGCAGATAGATCTAAAATTAATCTAGAAGGAGTATTGGATGATGTGATCATCTCATTAGATTCTTGGGAATATCCTGCTGATTTCATTGTGCTTTAGCCAAAGAATCCAATAGGAGGACATCCCTTGATCTTGGGATGACCATGGCTTGCCACAACCGATGCATATATTGGATGTCATTCCGGTGATATGTATATTTCGCATGGAGATTCTAGGAAGAAAGTTACCTTATACCCCCCTGCCAGATCCATTCAAGACCTTCGAGATACTTTATGGTTGGATCAAAGCAGTGATGAGGAGACTCTGCCCATTTCCCTTATCCATCATTATACTGGGTCTTCACAAGAAGATGAGATTCAAGATTTCTTGAATAATTTGGACACTATGCCTAATTTTGAGCTATTGAGCCAGATTTTCAGCCTAGATTTTCAAGATAATCATGATTCTCATTCTTCTGTACCACTGCATTTGACCACCCCCTTGAGTACTCCTGAGCCATATACTACTCTTGTTGAGATTAGCCCTGGTAAATCCTTGCATATTAGTTCCGATTTAGACTCATCTCAGCAAGAGTTGCTTGTGAATTTGCTGCAAAACCATCTTAGTGCCTTTGCATGGGGCTATGAAGATATGAAGGGTATTCCTCCTGAAACTTGTACACATCATATCTATATTGAGCAAGGAACCTGACCTGTCCAACAACCCCAAAGGTGAATGAATCTAGCTCTAAGAGATATTGTGAAGGAAGAAGTACAGAAACTCTTGGATGCCGATTTTATCTATCCTATTTCCGATAGTCAGTGGGTTTCTCCATTAGTGCTAGTACATAAGAAAGATGGAAGATGACGTATTTGTATTGATTATCGAGAATTAAACAAAACCACTCTCAAAGATTATTTCCCTCTCCCTTTCATTGACCAGGTGCTTGATACCCTTGCAGGAAAGAAATATTTTTCCTTTTTGGATGGCTTCAATGGTTATAACCAGATACAGATTGCACCAGAAGATCAGGATAAAACTACTTTTACATGTCCATGGGGTACATTTGCTTATAGAGTGCTTCCCTTTGGTTTACGTAATGCCCCAACTACCTTTCAAAGGGCAGTCCTGGCCATTTTTGTTGATCTAGAATTTGTAGAAATTTATATGGATGACTTTTATGTGTTTGGTGATTCTTTTTAGGATGCTCTCGAAAATTTGGAAAAAGTACTTCTTCATTTTGAGGAAGCCCATCTCGCCTTGAGTGACAAGAAATGTAGATTAATGTGCAAGGCGGGAGTGGTACTTGGCCATTTGATTTCTGGTAAAGATATCTAGGTTGATCCAGCAAAGATCGAAATCATTCTGCATCTTCCTGTATCCAAAACTCAAAGGGAAGTAAGAGGTTTTGTAGGACATGTTGGTTACTATAGGATATTCATTGAAATTTTTTCTAAGATAGCTACCCCTCTTTTCTGACTTCTAGCTAAGGATAGTGAATTTTCTTGGACCACAGCTTGCCAACAGTCTTTTGAAACATTGAAGGAAAAGTTAGTACATGAAACAGTTTTGAGAGGTCCTGACTGGTCCCTGCCTTTTCATATTTCCTCTAATGCTTCAGATTTAGCTATTGGTGCAGCTTTAGGACAAGAGGAAAATAAACAATCCTATGCCATTTATTATATTAGTAAGAATTTGTCTTCCGTTGAATTAAATTATACAGTTACAAAGACAGAGTTTTTAGCTGTAATTTTTGCAATTAATAAGTTCAGGCACTATATTACAGGATATGATGTATTTGTACATACTGATCATTCCACGATTAAATATTTGATGAACAAGCCATTGACTAGCAGTAGAGTGACTAGGTGGTTACTATTGTTGCAATAATTTAATATTACTATTGTTGATAGAATAGGAAAATCTAATGTTGTAGCAAATTTTCTTTCTAGATTAGATAGTCTCAGTGAAGCAATTCCTACTAATGATGATTTTCCGGATGAACATCTTTTTGCCATGTCAACAGATTCTCCGTGGTTTGATGAAATTGCTAATTACTTGGTTATTGGGAAAACACCACCCCACTTGTTTGTTTGTGAAAAGCGGAATATTATTCAGAAAAGTGCTGCATATTCCTGGATTCAAGGAGATCTCTTTTACACTGGTCCAGATCTGATTATCCATAGGTGTGTAAGAGAGGAGGAAGTGTTTGACATATTGAAATATGCTCATGATGAACCTTGTGGAGGCCACTTCGCTGATAAGCGGACTCATATAAAGTATTGCGTGCTGGTTACTTTTGGCCTACATTGTTTAAAGATGCCAAACAATATGTCAGGCGTTGTGATAGTTGTCAGTGAATGGGCCAACCTAATCAAACCAATGAAATGCCTTTATGCCCCCAAGTTATGATCGAGCTGTTTGAAAAATGGGCTATTGATTTTATAGGGCCAATAAATCCAACGTCATTAAGTAACAAGCATATTTTGGTTTGTACAAATTTTGTTACAAAATGGGTAGAAGCTAAAGCTGTTTCTTTTGCTACAGAAAAAGTTGTTGTTGATTTTCTTTTTACTGAAATATTTACTAGATTTGGTGTGCTTAGAGAAATTGTTTCTGACAATGATCCGTAGTTTATTTCTAATCTAGTACAGAGTGTGATGGAGCAATATAAGATCCAACACATAAAATCCACTCCATATCACCTGCAAGCAAATGGCCAGGTGGAATCCACAAACAAAGTGGTCGAGTCCATTCTTACAAAGACAATAAATATGCATTGGAAAGACTGGGCTGAAATATTACCAGAAGCTTTGTGGGCATACAGAACCACTTGGAAAAATAGCACGGGACATACACCATATGAGCTGGTATATGGCAAACAGGTTCTGTTACGAATTGAATTCCAGATCAAAACTTTCAGAACTGCAGTTCAGTTAGGACTCGATCTCTTTGAGGCACAACAACAACATTGATCCGGATTTAAACGAGAACGCAATAGATTACAGAGATAACCATAAATACAGAGATGCGATAACCATAAATAAAGAGATGCAGCGGAAATAACACTTCATT
This sequence comes from Pinus taeda, assembly GCA_000404065.3. NCBI lineage: Eukaryota > Viridiplantae > Streptophyta > Pinopsida > Pinales > Pinaceae > Pinus > Pinus taeda. The sequence continues at coordinate 33,753 of APFE030804290.1, forward strand.
TCATTAATGGAAAATACTGAAATATGCTTACAACCAGAATTGGAAACAAACCAGCTAGGACGATGGTAGCTTATCTCTGAGAAGAGATGTGCGGCTACATGTCTCTGAACTGTTCCGAACTTGTGTTACAATGAGGCTCGAAGGCCTATTTATTATTGAGAAACAATGGAAAACCCTTCACATTCCAAAACCGACCCTTAGAAGATGAAACGCCAAATTGTGGGCCCCGTTTTGGGTAAATTGGTACATCAATTTCCCGGGGTCGTAACTTTGGCATACGATCTCCGTTTGACGCGTATGATAGCTCGTTAGAAAGATCTATCCGAGAACTACCATTGTTGGAACAGGCAACATCGATCCATTGTATGGACCCATGTTGCCCCCGGATTCCCCAAAAAACGTCGTTTAGGGCCTCAAAACGGCTCTGGAAGTTCAAGACCCGAAGAACTGCTAAAAATAGTAAGTTGTGCTACAGTTTAAGGAAACTGAAAATGCTGAAAGAGACAATGATGGGGGTCCAGATGGACTTGGCAGGTGGCCACCAATATCCACCTGGATCAAACATATTCTCCAATTAAATGAGTTAGATGAATTTCGTAGGGATGCTTTTCAGTATAACATACTAATTCAGCAACAACGCAAAAGGTGGCATGACAAGTCTATTCAGAAAAAGCAATTCCAACCAGGTGATTCGGTGCTCATTTATAATTCTAGATTTAAAATCTTTAAAGGGAAATTCCATACGTGTTGGATGGGACCTTATGAAGTGATCCGAGTATTCGAGAATGGAGCAGTAGAAGTTAAAACTATTGATGGAAAAACTTTAGTATTCTTGGTAAATGGACATAGGTTAAAGAAGTATTTTCAGCCACTTACCAGGAAAGATTTTACACAGCAAGTCCAACAACAATTTGGGGTAGTAGTGGTGAATGGTAATACTAGCCTTTTGAAAACATGAATTCTTCTTCTTCTTAAAAAAAACAACAACAACAACAACAACAACATTTTCGTGTAATTACGAAAATCAGTTCGTTGACATGATTGCAGAAGGATCAACCTGAAAACCAACTTGCTGGCAGGAAGATAAAAAATTTCTAATAAAAATAAAATGTTGCTTGATCTTTAGATATGCTAACGACCACCAAGTAAAAGCAGGTTCACTAGAACCAACCTTTATACAATTGTGGTAATTACCATGGATATTTTTATTCAAGTAACGCTTAATTTTCGATGCAGTTATTTTTTCTTGCACTAGTGCAGGCAGACCTTCCAGAATTTTTTTTTGTCTTTCTTTATATTCCACTTTCGTGATATTCCCTCAATTTTCTTCTTCAATCCCAGAATGATTAACCTTCCCATATTCTTCTGAATTTACCCTGTCCATTTCGAAAAAATCCCACTTTACCCTTGAAATTTTTCCCTATCTCACTTCTGTTTATCCCCTCTTGTGGTACTATTCTTGGAATCCCTATAACAAAATTCCTTCCCATTCTGAAATTTCCCTTTTCCCACTTCTTTGTTCCCTCATGAATTCATTGCAGGATCTCGCGCACAAAGAGGAAAAGGATATGCTCTGAAGTATCAAGAAAGGGTGAAGCAAATTTCTAGTATAAGTTGAGGAAGTCGTGTTGGAAGTTCAGCTTATATTTTATTTAAATTCCCTGTTCTTTTTTAGATATTATGATTGCACTAGTGTAAGCATGTTGTCCTATATGATAATGCAAGCAGAATGGTACTAGCATAATTTAAGCGGTGCAAGCAGACCAGTGCAAGCATACACCTTGTCAGAAACATAGTATAATTTGTTCTTTTCATTTTGTTTTTGTTTTTTGTTTTGTTTTTGTTTTTGTTTTTTTTGTTTGTTTTTTGTTTTTGTTTGTTTGTTTGTTTTGTTTTGTTTGATTGTTTGTTTGTTTGTTTGTTTTTTTGTTTTTTTTGGTTTTGTTTTGTTTTGTTTGTTTTTGTTTTTGTTTGTTTGTTTTTTTTTTTTTTTGAAGGAATGTAAAACTGTAACCGTTGCTTGGACATAATTGCCCCTTTCCGCCATAGTCCCGCCATAATCCTAGATGTCTTTCACTCATAATGATTACCTCACCTAGCCGTTAAAATGCCGCCGCAAGTACCATTTTGACCTGATTTCAAAGATGTTGTGCATCCACATCTATTTCAGTGGAATTAATGGGTGATAAGATGGAAAGAATGGTGGAAAGTTGGATCCCTATCTATAAGAACCAATTTTCCCAATGTTGCATGTAAAATTCTCGACTGTTCATAGTCGTTAAGCAGCGATGCCGCCTGTTCGTAGCGAACCCTCGTCTCTCAGTAGGGTAGAACAAACTACCGAGTATCGCAATAGTCTTGCACTATTGCGAGACTCGGGCTTTCTTCAGTTCTTGTAGAAGTTTGAAGGGCGTGACAGAGAAGTGGCGTTACGGTTTGCCAAAAGTTTCAAAAATGGCCGAGTAAAAATTGGGTCTCTAAAATTTAAAGTTACGGAAGAGTTTGTAGCAGGAACGACAGGTTTGGAAAATACTGATGAGCAGTGGTTTAAAAATTAGAAACTAGAAAGCAAGCGATGGTAGCGTTTTGTCGTCGACAAGAAGATGAAGGTAGATTGGAAGGAAGGAGTTACACGCAGTGCCCTTCTTGGACAGTGGCAGGACCTCCTTTTCATCTTGCAGAAATTTGTAACCTGTGAGGGAAGGTACTCTCACACTTTCGTATATCATTTTAGAATGTTGCAGCATTTTGAAGCCACCCGGCACATCCCGTGGAGGATGAATTTCCCCTATTTTTTACTTAAGAGCTTGGAAAAAATGGACAAAGGTGTGTGGGACAGACGAGTAGGCTGGGGTGACACGAAGTTATATCACCACAACCTAATAAAGATTTTGGTCCAGAAACAACTAGAAGTTAAAGGCATGACCTGGGAAGCACTGTTAAAACAACTACATAAAAAGACAACTGTTGGAAAGGAGACAGAGGACCCCGCTAGCACAAGCAAGGGTCCGAGTAAGAATGAAAAGGGGAGTCCTTCTTGCACCAGTGCAAAAAGGAAACGACTGGAGAAATCAAAAGAAGGAAGGGCCCCATCTCCAAATAAGAAGATATCTAGTGCACCTGTTGAAGAGACTCCTTCTACGCCATTAGTGCAGGCACAGACCCCTGAAAAGGACAACCTGTCAGTCCTTGCGGACGCAACAAAATTTTGCAGAGGTCAAATATGATACTCTATTGGCATATTTCATTAAAAAGCCCCAAAAAAAGAATAAAGAATCTGATGCAGGTAAAGAACCACAGTCCCCACAGGGTGTTGAATCCCCTCCTACACCAGTATAATAAGAAGAACTACAAGAAGAAGAACCAAAAGAAGAAGAAACAGGAGAAGAAAAACCAAAAGAAGAAGAAGCAGGAGAAGAAGAACCAGAGAAAGAAGATTTTCCTGATGTAACCATGAGGGATATTGAGGTCCTTGAGGAAGACACAGCCCCTTTCGAGATAGAAAAAGAAAAATATTTGGTAACCCCTGCTGCTTGGGTAGTTGAACTAGAGCTTCAAGTGCAAAACTTAGAACAGCTCATAGCTAAAGCGCAGGAGGACAAAGAACAAAGTAGAGAAGAATTAACTATGGAGATTCGAAAAAAGAGAAAAGAAGTTAAAGTCTGGAAGTACCGAGTTGCGTAATGTTTCAAGCGACTTAAAAAGGTGACAAAGAAACTAAAGAACATCAAAAAGAAGAAGTTCGAAATATTGCAGGCTGATGTCAGTATGCCAGAGCAGGATTGAGCTGGAATGCTCAAAGTTTTCAAGGTTTTTTGCAAAGGTAAAGAGTTGTGCGAGGACACACAATAGTTTAGGGATGGGAGGATGTTAGCCCCCTAATTTTCTCTCTTTTTGCCAATTTCCCCTTCCTAAATCATAGCCATTTACCACTGTTTTACCTCTCTTATACACCCTCATCTTGCACCAGTCCAAGAACGATGACATATTTTGTATGCACTTTATTTTTCATATTTTTAACTTAACTTAGCATTAATTAATCATTTATTACATGATTTCTTACTTCTAATCACTCTTTGTAACTTATCGATATCTCCAATGTTTATTTGGTAGTTATAGTACTTACTGTGACCCTGATCCTAGTGCAAGATCGGATCTTGCACTGCTGCCAGCACAACAAATCCTTGCAGCAGATCCGAACCTCCTTGATCATTGCCTCGTTTTGAGCAATTTCAACCACGACAACAAGATCGATCCAAAGGTAGTCGAGATCGAATCGCCCCGTTTGAGCAGCTTCAACCACGACAACAAGATTGATCCAAAGACAGCCGAGATCAAAACTGTGAAGAACGAAAGCTGGAGATTCGCTACAACCAATTTTGTTAACTGTCTAAGTCTAAAGGCCAAGAAGCTAAATCCTGTGGTTGGTTATGTAATTGGTTGAAAGATCTATTTTGGCCCATGACCAAAGATCTATATAATGTAGAATGTAAATAGGACTAAGGGAGTTTTTGGATAGAACAGAAACACAACCATAGAGGCGGTAACAGGTTGTTGTATTTTGTTATTGCCTGAATCTGGGCTAGACGATGTATTCATGCATGTACTTGCCTCAGTGAATTAATAAAAGGGAGCTCCACCTCATGTTTTATAAATCACATTTTTGTATTTGAGCTGATGAATCGATTGACATACTGAGCAATGTTTTTATTTAAAAAGGGAGACGCGTTGGTTGGCTAGGGCCCAACCAACCCAGCACGTTTACCCTATTTCCTGTTTCCTGTAATTCGTGTTTATATTGTCAAGTGTGATTTAATTTCAAGCACATGCATTCATGTCTGAGTGAAAGCAGATCCATTTTGTGAAGTAGCTAAATTTCCTTTCATGCACTTAATTTCAGATTGGTTTTCCCCGCCTGGTCCAAGCAAGAGAAATAAACCTGCTCCAGTGCACGTTGGTGTGATATTTCCTTTTCTGCAGTGCTGTTTGGTTGGTTTTCCTAGCCTGGTCCAAGCAGGAGAAATGAACCTGCACCAATGCACGCTAGTGTGATGCAGCAAGCCTTCTTAGTCTACTTCCCACAATTTTCTTTCTTTCATTAAATGCTTTACGACAGGATAAATGTATATGGATTGTTTCTTTATTTCTACACTCCGTTAAGAAGAAACATTCATTTTTATCTATGCAATTTGATTTAACAATATAATAGCACTTGTAGTAACTAAGCACTCATTTTACGAATTAAATGCTAAGTGCAAGAAGCTCTGATTCGGTGCAAGAACTAGTTTATTGCCACGGGATCTGAGTGCTTTGAACTTGGAAAAGTTCAAGCACTTGTAGGAAGTAAAACGCCTTTAGTAAAGACACCATTTATACCTTCTGTAAAAATCTATGTTCCTGCACTAGTGCAAGCAGACTGCGATAGTGCAGGACAGATTAGTGCAAGAAGGAAATCTCTAAAGGGGCAGGTTTAAAGGGCCCATCTAATGAGATTGCTAAGTGTCTCTGCTAAAGAAAAACACACACTCAGTAGTTAAACAATAGTTAGCTATAGTGATTACTTCTTTATTTTTAATTCCCTTTTGCAAATGCATTCTACCTTGTTCCAGTCTTAGATTATTTTGATGGTTCAAGTTGCCTTTTTCTCTTTTTAGTTTGATTCTGCAATCTTTCCTTTAAAGAAAGTAGGGATTTATATTAGAAAGATTCATACCATCTCTGGCATTGCCTGTACTTCATCTCTAAGTTTACGGATCCCCCGGGTTCACAAATTAAGTGTTGAGGAGTTTGCTTAAGTGTAATTCCTGCACCTGGCATGAGCCAATTTATTTTCTACCTATGATAATTAATCTAAAACAAATCCAATTATGATGCAACTGTATAATTGGATAAAATAACCTAGTGTGGCATCTAAACAAACTGCACACAACTATTATTTTTCAAACTGAATTTAGAACAAAGTAGTTGCATTTAGATTTGCAACACTTTCAAAGTTGATTTCTTTTTCTTTTCTGTCTAACCTAGCATTTTATTATGCCTTCATTTTTTAGGGCATCTACCCTAACATTTTCTTTGATATGGACATATTTATCAAAATATTTTCCTAACATTTTTTATTTAATATTCTTTTTGTCGACATCCTATCTTATCATTTTGTAAATATATTTTCATTTTTTGTCTAATTTATTCTAACTTATCAAAACCAAAAAATGCTAAAACACAAACATACGTGAATACACTCGTAATGAAATTCATAATTTAGAAGCCATAGCTACCAAAGATTGTCATGCAATGTCAAATTAACAACTTTTGGAGGAAATTGGACAATTGATCTCAGACCTTAGCCACACCAGGGGTCGCAAGAAGTAATACCTCCAAGGGTTATTTCTACATGGGAAGATGAAAACTTTAATGGGAAGAATATTGATGGAAAGAAAGGCTTATCAGTATAATATATTTGCACACCTTGTTGATGTCAAACTAGAGTAGTGTAATACGTGATTCCATATGGAGAGGATGGATACTCAGCTAGCCCAGATATAGAGTCACATCTCATGCATCTCCACGTCTTTTGCCCCTCCAAGTTCTAATGCTTGTGATCTTGCACAAGTAAACTCCTCTAATTGATAGTTGTTAGACTGTTATTGTCAGACCCTTTTTGGTATGATATTCTTATAGACTCTCTAGTGATGTTGCAAAAATTATAGTCTTTACAATTTTGGTCTTGCTACTCTATTAACAGATGGTCAAAATACATGGTTTCCCACTCGATAGATTGAGACCATCTATTGTAAAGTTGGTTGTAGTAAATAGATGATTTATGTAATGGCTTTTTGGTTGATGCAAGGTAAGAAAATCCAACTTAACAAAAAAAAAAATTAAATTACATATGGAAGTTAAATATAAATTAAAAAAAAAAAAAAAAAAAAAAAAAAAAAAAAAAAAAAAAAAAAAAAAAAAAAAAAAAAAAAAAAAAAAAAAAAAAAATTCAAATAAATATAAATTTATGTTATCCCACGAAGTGTAGAATAGACTATGGTGGGGTGTATTGTTAAGGCACTTTGTGATGTGAAGGTTACTATTTTGAAACTCCATAGGCAAAAATTCAGCCATGTTAAGGGTTGGCGTGGCCTAAGTCGGGTGCGATCCCCAGGTGATTTTGACAACTTAGATGCCCGTAGGTTGGAGGTTATCAAGCCAAAGTTTAAGTGTGTAGTCATCTTAGGACTCACACAACTTAACAAAAATAAATAAATAAATTTATGCTAATTTATTTTTTACTAGTTTTTATATGTTAATGTTTTTCCTAAACAAAAAAGTGTTTTTTCCTTTTATTAAAAAAAATAGTGTTTGTAATTTTTTTTTAAATAAAAAGACAATTTTTTTCCTAGAATAATTTTTTCCCCTTAAAAAATATTTACAACTTTTTCCCTAAAAAAATTGAATTATTTAAAAATAAATAATTAATAAATAAACAAAAAAGTATATAATGTCACTTTTAGATTTAGTTGATTTTACGTTTTTTATTTTTTATTTCTATTTTCAATGGTACCAATCGTCAAAGGCCTAATGTCAATTAATTGGTAATTTTAACCCCTAAATTCAAATAAAATAAAATAAAATAGTCACCTAAAATCAAACATTAAAAGAGAGAGAAAAGAAAAGAAAGATAAAAAAACTTCAAGTATTTTATTCATTGTTGACTTTGTATTGGTTATACGTTGATTGTAAAAATTTACCTATTTGTTACTATAAAAGATTAGGCAAATTGTTATGCAACCAACTCACAAGATAGAAGAAAAAACAAATCAACGATTTAAAAATTATCCTCTTCGAGGGGAAACCTCCTTTACATTATATAAATGAAAAATTCTTGGATGATACAAATGATGAGGGCTCTTTTCTATATATAGGAGTCTAAGGGGTCACAATATAATAAGAGCCTACATAACAATAATAATGTAAGGGCACAACAATAACAATAGTGGGCTTCTATGGGGGACAATAATAACAATATGGGGGATACATGGGCACAACAATAACAATAAGGGGGTACACTAGTATTATAGGGACCTAACATGCCCCTCTCCAAAAAAGTGTTGCACTCAATGCTTGAGTAGTTATGGATGATTATGCATAAAATTATCATCTTTCGATGTAAAATCTTTAGCGGGTAAGTTCTTCCACTTAATGGGATACTTTGAAATTAATCAATTATGTAACTATCGAGTTCTTGTTTCTGTGACTGTTTTAGGCTCCAATATGATTTTTCCTTCCTCGTAAAGTTCTGGCATTATTGTTTTAACTGGAAGCTTGTCACCAATAACCTTTTTTTAACCATGAAATATGGGAAACTGGGTGCACTCGGGAAGATGCAGGAAGCTCCAATTTGTATGCCATAGTATCAATCTTTTGCAACACCTTGTAAGGACCATAGTACTTAGGTGATAATTTATTATCCTTCTTAGCTTGCTTGAGGGACATTTGTTTGTATACACATGATCCATTGTTCTTGTGTACCAATACTATTGGAGTAAAGAAAGAACTTTGGCTAGGTTGAATTATACCCGCCTCTAACATTTATGCAACCATACGTTCAATTTCACCCTTTTGGGCATATGGATATTTGTAAGGTCAGATGTTTGGAGGAACACTTCCTGAAATCAAGTGAATAACATGATCATGATCACGAATGGGTGGGAGGCCTTTGGGAGTCTCAAATACTTTGGAATGATTGTCCAAGATTCTTTGGAGATATGGAGAAACAGATGATTTTGATGTTAGAACATCTAGTGAGCATAATTGTGCAATTATGCCACATTTTTCTTTCTTTAAAAGATTTGTCATGCCATTAGAGCTTATTATCTTTCCCGGTTTCCCTGTGATGCCCCTTAATTCAATTTCATTTCATTCCCGTTAAAATTTCAAGAAAAATTCTTGAAAATCAAAAGTTATCGTACCCAAAGATTGTAACTATTGGAAATCCTAATACAACACCAACACCACCCATTGGAATGGAAATCATTGGACTATTCAATACATATTCCCCCATGGTTAATGTGATCACTTCCCTGAGCAATTTATATTTCCTCCATTTGCAACCATCACTTGACACTCTGGTGCTGGATATAAAAAGCAATTCAATTCATTGGATATCTTACAATGAACAAAATTGTGGGTACTACCATAATCGATCAACACTATTCCCTTTTTCTTCTTGAGAAGTCCTTCTATCTTGAGAGTTTGAGGAGTGGTAATTCTTGCCAATGCATTACAAGATATAGTCAGATTCATTTATTCTTTCTCTGGGGTTGGTTCTTGATGTATATCCTCCACTTTTTATGATTCTAGTTCCTTTTCTTCCTCCTCTCACAATCTATGTAAGGTATTTTTTTCTCAGCACACTTATGACCCTTTTCTAGTTCCTTTTCCTCCTCCTCTTTCTCTATTTTTTGTGGTGTTAACCTTATAGATTGTGGGAGGCTAAGAGTAGCAACACTTCCATTTTTATAGTTGTAATTGGTATACTTCCTTGTTGCCATAATTTTTCTTTCAACTTTTCTTGCCATCTTGCTTGCCTTCTCTAATGAATCAGGTTCCCAAAGGTGAACCTCATGTTGGATGTCATCCTTTAAAGTCCCCATGAATACATTGATCATATGCTCTTCTAGAATATCATTTACCTTGATATTCAATCTTTGGAAGTCCTCAATGTGCTCCACCATTAAACCCTTTTGTTTGAGATTTATTAATTGGCTAAAGAAGATATTGCTCTCTGTATCCTCATAATATGATACCAATTCTTCCACAAAAATTGTCCTAGTGACAATTGATTTACGAGAACAAAGCCATCTATACCATACAAACTGATTTTGTCCTAAATATAAAGATGCAGTGTGTACCTTTTATGTGTGTGGTACATCTTGTAGATCAAAGAATTGCTCAATCTATAGTATCCATGTTACTGGATCCTTGCCATCAAACTTCCTCATATATATCTTTGGAATGTGGTGTGTCTTAAACCCAATATTTGATTCTCTAAAATCATACTTCATATTATTTTTGTCCTCAACTTGATTTTCATGGAGTACCTTGTCACCACTAGGAAGCATTTCTTGCAAAAACTTTGTAAAACCTTCCATGTCTGCTTTCAAGCCATCCATATTAGCTTCCATGAGTGATTTTAAACCCTTTATATCCCCTTTTAAACCATCCATGTTCTCTTTTAGCTCATCATTGGTTGATCTTTGTGAGAGTGAAATTTGTTGCACTTGGTTCCGTAATTTTGATATATCATGTTGTAATTCTTCCTCTTCATGTGTCATAGTAGAGCTTTCTGAGGGATTAATGGGTGTAGAGTTATTTTGTTTGGGAGACATTTTAGAACCCAATATTGATACTTATGCTTCAATATACCCTTGGAATCACTTCAAACTGATTTTTCAAACAAAAGTTATGCCTTTTTAAAAAAAAATACACACGTTTTTCTTGCTTTTAGGAGCTCGATCTTGAAACAGTTGTAACTCTGTAATTTCGGATCTCCAAGGTTTAAAAATTCGTCCTGTGGTATCCCTCTAAGTCTTCTTTCGAATGCGATAAGTCACACCAAAATTGGATTCTTCAAGATAATGTTATGCCCAATCTCCCACGATGACCTGATTATGGATTTGTTCAATATAACAAACTTGTATGAAATTCCATGTGTCACTGTTTCAACCTTATGCTCTAAAAATGATACACAGAAAACTATAGTCTCTGAAATTTCATACTCTTCTTACAAAACTTAAATCCGATACTCAAAGATAAAGTTATGAGGATTTTCCCTCGATCACTTGTTTAAGATCGAATTTTGGAGCCTGCAAAAACCCTAACTTCCTCAGATTATATATCCTTAAATATAGCGAACCAAGATCTGAAATTCATACACAAAGTTCATCAATATTTCGGCTCATTTTCGCTTTTGAAGCCTCGTAGAAAAAAATAATAAAATAAATAAATAAATAAATAATAAAAAAATTATAGTGAAATTTCCACAATGGCATGTTTGAAGAATCGAAACCCTAGAATTCAAAGCTCTGATACCAAATGTTTTGCAACCATCTCACAAGACAGAAGAAAAGACATATCGTCAACTTAAAATTTATCCTCTTCGAGGGTGAAACCTCATTTACATTACATAAATGAACAATTCTTGGATGATACAAATGACAAGACCTCCTTTCTATATATAGGAGTCTAAGGGGTCACAATATAATGATATCCTACATAACAATAATAATGTAAGGTGCAACAATAATAATAGTGGGCTTCTAGGGGGGACAATAATAACAATATGGGGGATACATAGGCACAACAATAACAATAAGGGGGCTACACTAACAATAAAAACAAGGGGCTACACTAATTTTATAGGGATTTAACACAAATGTTTTTTTTTTTTTTAATGAAATATTAAAAGTTTAATTTTGTATCAATATATTGGTGAAAATAGTTGAAATATTATTTCAAAATTAAATGGAAATAGAAAAAAAAACAAAAAGAAAAGGCAAAAAAGAAGAAGTCAAAATTAAAAAGGAATATATTGATTAAAAAATCAAAGCAAAAATTTAGCTAGTGCAAAAAAATATTTATTTATTTATTAGTTAGTTAAAACTTTTAATCATGTGAAGATTTTTTAACAACATTGTATGTATTAATATCTATAATATAAATATAACAATATTTTATATACTTATTAGTCTCCGCCTAGGCAGGTGCTGCCTTTACCCATTGATTCAGCGAGGAGGACTTAGTGGGTGGAATCATTGGTAGAATTGCCCTGTTGGATTTAGCCTTACTACTTAGATCGTACATGGTTGGGTTAGCACATTGCTATGAACTTGACCTTACCTTGCTTTATTAATTCACTGTTAATTTTTGTTGGCAGTATAATATATGATTCCATATGGAGAGGATGAATACTCAGCTAACCCAGATAGAGCATCACATTTCATGCATCGCCATGTCTTTTGCCCCTCCAAGTCCTAGTGCTCGTGATCCTGCACCAGTAACCTATTATGATTGATAGTTGTTAGATGGTTATTGTCAGTGTTTTTTGGTATGATATTCTCATAGATCCTCTAGTGATGCTACATAAATTACAATATTTACGAATTCTTTCTTTTTACTCTATTGACAGATGGTCAAAATAAATGGTTTACCATTGGGTAGGTTGAGACAATATGTCGTAAAGTTGGTTGGTAGTAAATGGATGATCTATGTAATGGTTTTTTGGTTGGTGTGAGGTAATAAAATTCAACTTACAAAAAAAATTACATATAGAACTTACATATCAATTATAAATATAAGAAAATTTCAAATAAAAACAAATTTAGCCCACAGAGCATAAAATAGACAGTGATGGGGCGTATTGTTAAGGCACTTTGTGATGTGAAGATCATCGATTCAAAAATCCATAGGCAAAAATCCATCCATGTTAAGGGTTAGCATGGCCCAAGTTAGGTGTGAAACTCGGATGATTTTAATGACCTAGATGCCCTTGGGTCGTAGTTTGTCAAGCCAAAGATTAAGCGTGTAGTCATCTCAGGACTCACACAACTTAGCAAACAAAAATAAATAAATAAATTTATGTTAATTTTTTTACTAGTTTTTATATCTTAATGTTTTTCCTAAAAAAGCCATGTTTTTTCTTTTGACTAAAAAAATAGTTTGTAATTTTTTTAAAATAAAAAGGCAATTTTTTTCTAAGATAATTTTGTTTTTCTTAAAAAATATTTACAATTTTCCCTCCATTTTTTAAAAATCTAATTATTAATTAATAAATAAATAAACAAAAAGTATTTAATGTCACTTTTAGATTTAGATTTTATGTTTTTTATCTTCAATGGTATCCATTGTCAAAGGCTTAATGTCAATTAATTGGTAAATTTAATTGACAAGATGTAAATTCGAGTTTCACAGAGACAAGATAGGGGTAGCTGATAATCCCTTTCTTGTTGAGAGGGAGTGTTGAGAAATGGCAACAAGAAATTCCAATTTAATTCGTCCTTGAATTAAACTGAGAATTAAAATCAAATTCTATTCTCATAGCAAATTGTAAATAGTTAATTAAGTTTAATTAACTTAATTAGCTTAGGAATTTCAAGTTGGAAGTCTTTCTAAAATCATGTATATGTTCTCCCTAAGTTTTAGGGGTCTAGTATGAGTTTAATTGTGAGTTGTAATTAGATAACTCGGTTTTCTGAGTTATGTTCAGTTAAATTCATTCAAAACTATTTGTGGAACTAATAGAGAGTTAACAGTCAGTTGGTGCACTAGTGCATCCATAAGTGTCATTCTAGTTAATTGAAGATTCCCTCATAAGAGACTCACGCATGTTGATTCTAGGAAAGGCCCAATTGAGACTAGAGTGCAGGGACAATGTACTATCAGTTGTTTGATTTGTTGAGTTGTATAGATCATGCATGCAATCAAAGAAGGACCTATCTTTGGATTGCACAGTTTTGGGAAAATGAATTCCCTTTAAATATGGGTTATTCATCCTATGTATTACGCAATAGATTACGAGCTTGGAGAGTTGCATAATTGGCTAAATGTTGGCCAAGAGCTTGCTTGTGAGTTGAGAGAGTTGAGCATACATGTGCGAAATTGTTATAGTGAGAACAAGCTTTGTATAATCACTCATATTTATGTTATATGCAATACAGATAGCGGGATTTTGAACAGTGGCTTTCCCAAGATACATCTTGTGTTATGTGCCATTGATTTATCTTCTTCTTGTTCATATTGTTTTCATTGATCAGTTGGCTTCCACTGGTTGAAAGTAGAAGTAGATTCTTGTCTTGTGCTTTAGTACATTGCATGAGCTTGTGAATCTACAGGATTTTCTACAATACTATTTTACTAAATCACTGAAAGCAAGAACAAAACCTATTGAAAAATAGGAAGGTATGAATTTATAAATATAAACATCTAGACCAAACCCTAATTTGGGGCTTGGAGCTATAATATGAACTACAATCTGAGAAACAGAGGGGTAAAGCATGACAGTGTGAGATAGGCTCTAAATTTTCAGTTATTTCTGTAAATCATAAACTCCACGAAAATTTATGACCACAACTATTCACTGTTCACATGTATTTAATATGCAAGGACTATGTAAATTAGTCCATGTGAAACTAATTATAAATGACTAGCCTGTGTGTTGGAAAAGTATTAATCTGAAACTTTGTTGGTCAGCCTTGAAGTATTCCAATAGAATAATTAATATCTTGTTTTTATTTCAGTATGGAACTAGGGTTAGTTCCTGGGCCAATTCAACCCGATTGACAGCGTTGGATTAGTCCCTAGGATTCCAGGATGTAACAGAGGTAAGCTTTTTAAAGAACATTATAATGGAATTGTGTACACAAACTGATCCAAAATGGATTCAGTTTTGCCTCTAGATCAAAGTCTTCAAATGCAGAGGAAAGTGGGATCAAGTCAAAGTACTCGGCAAGTAAATCCGAGTCTAGATAGAGAGGCCAAGAGGACTATTACACAATGAGTTGCAACAAAACGTAGTAGTGAAGCACGGTCATTGGATCAGTCAGATCAACAAATGAGAGTGAGGGAGATAGACGACTAGGATTAAGTCACGCAAAATAAAGTTAAGAAATGACGAGATCAGATTAACACCACATGTTAAAAGAAGGATGGAGTGGTCTTCGCAAGTGGTAAGCGGTATCTCGCACGCCCTAAAAGTTGTAACCATTATTTCTAAATTCTACGCGAATACCCTTAGCGGGAGACACGTAGCACAAGAAAAACACTTTTCTCGTGCGCTCTCGATCTAATATTGGTCGTGAAAGATTCTACACGAGATTACGCAACATATGTTCGATTTGACGGGTTACATCGATGGTGGATATCGTCCGGGCTAGTTGGCAAGCGAATGACATGAGAGCCGTTGGATCATGCGGAATTGATCGACGGTGGAGATTGGCCAAGACAGTTCGCGAACAGGTGGCGCAATAGCCGTTGGATCGACTTGGTAATGGATATGATAAACTTGTAGTTATTTTGGTGTCGAGATCTCTGCCGGAAAAAAGGCCAAATGGTCGGAGTCAACCCCATGACCACCGGTCCTTTGGTTTATCATATCGCATATATATCCCACATTCTCCGCGAGATCAAACAACATATGGTTTATTAATACCAAACCAACCAAACAGAACCATGATGCCGAAGTGTGGGACTTGGTTAACCAAGCCACCAATTTTTTAATAAACCATTATAGGTGCCAAACCCGCCCTACCACCAACGCGCAGTTTGAGGTGGTTTTTTCCAAACAGAGGGTGGTTTTATAGGGACAAAGGAGGTTTTGGACCATTCCAGGGTGTTTGGAGGTCATAGTGGCCAAATATGGTTTAGTTTATACTCGTTTGACTCGAAATCTTGACTTGAACGTAGTGGTGATGTCCATTTTCCTATTTGAGACTATATTTTCGAGCTCATACCTGTAACAACAATTTGAAGACAAAATAAAGAGGTCGGCACTGGAAGCGAAAGGAGTAGGAGACCTAGCTAGAAAGTCTGGTGAACTCCTTTATTAAATTGGTTGTGTTGATGTGTTTGAATATGTTTTCAAGTTGTTTATGTTATTCACAATATTTTTGATCTGTTTCACTAAGTAACATAAGCAAATTCACACATAGTCTATAATACCTTTTTCATTAACAGATCAAGTGGTATCAGAGCATCAAGGTTTTTAAGGTTTGACAAGTTTGCGTGGAGATTTGAATGCTTACTAGGTTGAGGCTCGGACGAGGTGAAGGTGAACTTGTTGAGGCAAATCCAGAGATTGGAAGGGTCTTTTCCCAAAGAAGGATGGCAGATGAAGCTCCACTTGGGTTAGAATCTCAATTCTTGGATAGTTTCATTACAATACGTGCAATGGTGGAAGAGATGTATCATGAGTTTAAGAAGAACAAATATGAAGGCAATTCATCTCCTAAAGATCAAGAATATAAGGGAAAGGGAGCAATGCTTTCTCCACCATCTCCTCCATCATCACCATCATCGTCATCATCCTCTTCTTCTCATAAATCTAGTCCTTCTAAGAAGAAGAAGAAATCCTCTTTGATCAAATTAGATGTAAACTTTGATTTACCAATTTATGATGGAGAACTTAACGTTGAAAAGCTTGATAATTGGATAAGACAAATTGAAGTATATTATAGGGTGCAAAAAGTTGTTTCAAAAAGAAAGAAGATCCAGCTTGCTAGCATTCGACTTGGAGGAACCGTACTTGTATGGTGGGAAGGCAAGACACAAGCAGATCTCCAAAAGCATGGTAAAATCATTTCAACTTAGAATGAATTTGTTTATGCCATTAAAAAGAAACTTTATCCTTTGGCTTATATGCAACAAGCAATGATGAGTTGGCAAACACTACATCAATTAAAAGGTCAAAGTGTTCAAAGTTATACTCGGGAATTCTGTAAGAGCGCTTTAACATTAGGCATATCATTGGACTCACTAGAGACATTGTTGAAATACATAGGTGGTCTTCATAGTTATTTGAGGCATACCATACTTATGTTTAATCCAACTAGCCTAGATGATGTATCGGTTCAAACAATTCATCTAGAAGCTAGAGGTAAAAATGTAACGCAAGATGTTGGGAAATCATCTAAACCTATTGAAAGCAAGAATAAAGGCAAAAAGAAACTTAAATGGAAGGAGAAGAAAACAAACACTGTGAAGAAGGATAAACCTTCATGCACTCATTGTAAGAAGGAAGGACACGATGATGCACACTGCTGGTCATTGCATCTAGAATTGAAATCTAAGAAGTTTGGGAGTAAAGAGCGAAATAATGTTGCTTCTATTCAAAAGGACTTGGGATCAGATTCAGGGGACGAGACAATGGTTACAGCTACAGGTATAAAAGGTAAATATTCTAAAGCATCTACAAGTACCTCTTCACATTCTGTTGATAATGATAATGATGAGAGGAAAATAAATGAGCTATTTCATATTAGAGTCATTTCCAAGCATACTAAAATTGATACATTATTTGATAGTGGGTCACAATTTAATTTGATTTCTGAAGCAAGTGTAAAGAAGTTGGGTCTAGAAACAAAACCTCATAAAAATCCATATCCATTAGGTTGGGTTTGTGATAAAACTAAGCTACAAGTTATGAAACAATGTAAACTTCATTTTGCTATTGGGTCAAAGTTTGTAGATGAGGTTGAATTAGACATAGTCCCATTGGACATATGTCGAATTGTATTAGGAAGTCCATACTTGTACGATATAAATGTTATCTTTTATCAAACTGAAAATAAATATCAACTCACTAAGGATGGAATTGAATATATTGTAAGGGCTCATAAACTCAAAGATAATTTCTCTCTCATAAATTCAGGGTAGATGAAAAGAATTGTAAATTAAAGTAAACAATTTTTAATTATGATTGTAAAAGCAAAGGATTGATAAATCCAATGCATTCCAAGGCTGTAATCCTAAACATAAAGCAGATCTAGTTAAAGTTGTTTCTGATTGTGATATTTTGTTTCAAGAGACTAAAGGGCTTCCACCCAAGTGAGAGATAGAACATGACATTTATTTGCAGCAAGATGCTCCACTACCTAACATTGGAATGTACAAGTTATCAGCTCTAGAGAATGCAAAGATAAAGAAGCAAGTACAAGAGTTGCTCGATCAAGAGTTTATTCGACCAAGCACATCATCATGCGGATCACCTATTGTGTTAGTGCGAAAGAAAGATGGTTCGTGGAGAATGTGCATTGATTTTAGAGCATTAAATAAAATCACAATAAAGAATCGTTATCCTCTTCCTCATATTGATGATTTGTTAGATCAGTTAAAAGATGCAGTTTACTTCTGTAAATTGGACTTGCGAAGCAGCTACCATCATATCAGAGTTGCAGAACAAGATGTATGGAAGACTGCTTTCAAAACAAAGCAAGGACTCTATGAATAAATGGTTATGCCTTTTGGCTTAACTAACGGTCCAGCTACATTCATGCGAGTCATGAATGATGTATTTAGACCATTCATTGATGATTTTGTAATACTCTGTTTAGATGATATTCTTGTTTTCAGTAAAACATGGGATGAACATGTAAAGCATGTAAAGCAGATTTTAGATGTTTTGAAAAGAGAAAATATCGATGTAAAACTATCAAAATTTGAATTTAACATAACTTCTTTGAATTATTTGGGTTATATTGTAGGGGGTGGTGAATTGAAGATAGATCCCTCTAAGGTCAAAGTCATTGTAAATTGGCCTAAGCCCAATACTGATACAGAAGTTAGAAGTTTCTTAGGGGCAGCGCAATATTGGAGAAAGTTTATTGCTAACTTTTCTTTGATTGCAACTCCTTTACATGCTTTGACAAGTGTGAAATAGGTGTTTCAGTGGAGAGGTAAATAGCAGAAAGCCTTCGACACATTGAAAGAAAGGATCAGCACAATGCTAGTACTAGCACTGCCATATCTTCAACATCTATTTGAGATCGAGACAGATGCAAGTGAATATGCCATGGGAGCAGTGTTGATGTAGCATAGGAAGCCTATATGCTTTCATTCTAAGAAATTCACATCAGCAGTAGGTAACTATCCTACATATGATAAGGAATTATATGCATTAGTTCAAAGTGTTAAAAAGTGGAAACATTACATAATGGGTAAAGAAACAACCATAGACACAGATCATCAACCACTTCAATATTTACACTCACAAACTAAATTACAACAATCACGACATTACAGGTGGATGGGTTTTCTACAACAATTTCATCTTGTTATCAGATATAAGAAGGGCATACATAATAAGGTTGCAGACATGTTATCAAGACCAATTATAAATGCATCCACAATACTTAAGCATAAAATGGTAATTCATGACAGTTACATTGAACAATATGCTCAAGATACAAATTTTAAGGATGTATATGCAACTTTAAGTTATGGCAAGCATGTAGAAGAATTGGATTATTTCATAAAGGACAAACTCTTATATCATTTGGGAAAGTTATGAATTCCACAAACTAAAAGAGTTAATATAATTCGAGAAGCACATACTTCTCTCATATGAGGTCATTTTGGCGTAAGTAAAACAGTTGAACAATTACAAAGATTCTGCTATTGGCCACGAATGAATGAGACATTTTCTAGATATATCAAGGATGTACTAAGTGTGCTACAAGCAAGCCAAGTAATAGAAAATTAGGCTTGTATACTCCACTTCCAATTCCTTCTCGTCCTTGGGAAAGTGTTTCCGTGGATTTTGTTGGGGGATTGCCGAAGTCTAGAAAGAGTCATAATTATTTGTATGTAGTTGTGGATAGATTCAGTAAGATTTGTATTTTGACACCATGTAATAAACAGGTCACAGTTGAACAAACTGCAAAGTTGTTCTTTCAAAATGTATGGGTTCATTTTGGGTTACCCACTTCTATTGTATCTGATCGAGATTCTCGATTTGTCGGGAAATTTTTGTCAAGTCCATGGGAGTTAATGGACACAAAGTTAAAGAAGAACACAACATTTCATCCACAAACAGATGGTCAGACAAAAGTGGTGAATAGGACAGTGATACAGTTGCTTCAAGGATATTGCAGCAAGCATCCCAAACTTTGGTATGAGAATTTATGTTATGTGCAGCATGCCTACAACCAAGCAAAACATTCTTCTACTCAGAGATCTCCTTTTGAGACTTGTTTTGGTTTTATACCAAAGTCTCCCTTGGATTTTGACTTTGGTAAAGACATAGCAGTTGATGGACACGGTGATGTGGACAAAGCAACCAAGTTAATTGAACAAATCCAGGAAATTCACCAGGCAGTACAGGAACAGGTGGAAAGAAGCTAAGCAAAGTATAAGGCGCTACATGACAAGCATCAAGTTGAGCATAGCTTTCAAGTTGGTGATCAAGTTTGGTTGTACATCAACAAAGAAAGACTGCAAGGGGAAGATAAAAAGTTGAAACCAATTAGATACGGTCCTTTCAAAATACTTGACAAAATTGGTGAAAATGCTTTCCGCCTAGATCTACCAACTTATATGCAGATCTATTCTGTCATAAATGTTGAAAATTATGGTTGTATGAACCTTCATTGATTGAAGATCCTGAAGAGCAAGGTCTGCTACCTTCCATTGAAGACCTTTTGCTCGAGTATTTCAATGAGCTATAGGAGAACACAGTTCTTGACAGAAGGATAAGGACTTCGCAACGGGGAAATGTTGAGTATCTTTGAGTTGGACTCAAAGGTACAAATCCAAGTAAAGTGTGATGGATAGAGATTGGAAAAGTGAGGGAACTTTATCCTCACTTACTTTACAGCTAAAACCAACTTTTGGTGGACCAAAAGCTTCCAGTAGGGAGGAGTGATCCAAAATGGATTCAATTTTGCCTCTAGATCAAAGTCTTCAAATGCAGATGAAAGTGGGATCAAGTCGAAGTACTCGATGAGTAAATCCGAGTTTGGATAGAGAAGTCAAGAGGACTATTACACGGTGAGCTGCAAAAGAACATAGCAGCAAATCACATTCGTTGGATCAATCAAATCAACGAACGAGAGTGAGGGAGATAGACAACTAGGATTAAATCGCGCAAAATAAAGTTAAGAAATGATGAGATCATATTAACACCTTGTGTTAAAACAAGGATGGAGTGGTCTTCGCAAGTGGTAAGCAGTATCTCACACGCCCTAAAAGTTGTAACCAAAATTTCTAAATTCTACACGATTACCCTTAGAGAGCAACACGTAGCACGAGAAAACCACTTTTCTCGTGCGCTCTCGATCTGATATCAGTCATGCAAGAATCTACATGAGATTGTGTGACAACCATTCAATTTGACAGGTTACATCGACGAAGAAGATTATACGGGCTAATTGGCGAGCAGACAACGCGATAACCATTAGATCGACTTGGTAATGGATATGATAAACTTGTATTTACTTTGGTGTCGGGATCTCCACCGGAAAAAGGCCGGATGGTCGGGGTCAACCCCACAACCACTGGTCCTTTGGTTTATCATATCGCATATATATTCCACATTCACCACGGGATCAAACATCATATGTTATATTAATACCAAACCAACCAAATAGAATCAAGATGTCGAAGGGTGGGACTTGGTTAACCAAGCCACCAATTTTTTAATAAACCATTGCAGGCGCCAAACCCACTCTAGCACTAGTGCGCAGTTCGAGGTGGTTTTATGCAAGCCGAGGTGGTTTTTTCCACACAGAGGGTGGTTTTGTAGTGACAAAGGTGGTTTTGGACCATTCCAGGGGGTCTGGAGGTCACAGTGGCCAAATATGGTCAAGTTTATACTCGTTTAACTCAAAATATCAAACTGAACGCAGTGGTGATGTCCATTTTCCTATTTGAGACTCTGTTTTCGAGTTCATACTTGTAACATCAATTTGAAGACAAAATAAAGAGGTCAACACTAGAAGAAAAAGGACCAGGAGACGTAGCCAGAAAGTCTGGTGAACTCGTTTATTAAATTTGGCTATGTTGATGTGTTTGAATGTGTTTTCAAGTTATTTATGTGTTTATGTTATTCACAACCTTTTCGATCCATTGCACTAAGTAACATAAGCAAATTCACAAATAGTCTATAATACCTTTTTCATTAACGGATCACAAACTTAATTAAAGATGGATGTTACTAGTAAAACAAAAAAATTATATATATCACTTTACATCCCTATAATGGTATTGGGTTAGTCCCTGGAGCCAAGCCAGGTATCCATAAGCTCGGGACATTTTTTACTCTCTCTACAAGAATTAATCAAAGAAAATATAAAGTAGGAAATAAAAGTTGTGAGTGAAAAAATGTAGCATCAAACAAAAGAAACCCATGTAATTACAGAGAAAATTGCACGAGTTTGTTGTAGCGGCTACAACCACCCTCCAAAATTTTGGCCTACACCCAGTTTCAAAGCCTCCCTTGAGAGTTTCACTTAGACTGCACACCCTCAGGTTCACTCTGTGAGCCCATGTGAGTCCTTTCATCCGACTTTCTTGTCTATTTCATCCAAGTTTTTGCATGTTGGTATCTAAGTCATGCTTGCGACCATGTTCTGGTTATGTTCAAAGTCTTCGATTCATGTGTACACATTGTGTTCGCTATGAAAGCGTCTGTTGCACTCACACACGGAGTCACATTCACTGTTGCACAAGCGTCATTATGGCCAATCAACGATAAATCATGAGTGTCACGCTTGTTGCTTGCACCGTCAGTCAGTCATGTTGAACATGTGTGTCTGGATGTTTTGAGTTGTGTCATTGTCAATTCATGTGAGTGTGTGTTTTCATGTTCACCTTTCACTAAAGTTCTGGTGACCAGACTCCCCTCTGATAGCTAGACCATCACCCCACCATTGACTCGATCGACTGTCACCCAGAACAATGCAGAAACACCAAGTCTTTTCAAGATGCACTGCCTACAAGCAATTCAATCAACTTTCATGCTGACCACCCGGACAGTCAGACTTGGCAGCCACCCCAGGACTGACTCCCCCAAAAAATTGTGTAGAGGCCACTAACCTTGCCCACTCAGCTGACTGATCAAATTGCGCAGACAGGATGGACAAACACCAAGTTCCCGTCCCTGTCTCCCTCAGAAAATTGCGTAGTTTTCCCAGTCTTTTCAAGATGTGTTGCCCACAAGTTAATTCAATCAACTTTCATGCTGACCACCCAGACAGTCAGACCTGGTAGCCGCCCTGAGACTGACTCCACTCAAAAATTGTGCAGAGGCCACTGACCTTGCCTACTCAATTGATTGAGAAAATTGCGTAGAAAGGTCGGACAGACACCAAGTGTCGTTCCTGTCTCCCTCAGAAAATTGTGTAGTTTTCCCAGTCAGTCTTCCCGACAGTAGACCGACTGCTAATCTAGGAAATTGCGCAAGTTTCAGGAGCAGGCCTTCTGCTGCCCAACAGTCTGCTCAGCTCAGAAATTGCGTAGAGATGATCAGCAGGTTGGACTATTAGCCTTAGTGCAGTTTCCCTCGCCAGCAGCTCCTAGCAACAGATTGACAGTTCCCTCCAGGAATTGCACAGTTTTTGTTGCCAAGATCCCAGCAGCTGACTAACTGTCCCCCTTAGGAATTGTGTAATTTTTGTTGCCAGTGACCTAGCAGCCAACTGCCACTTCCCTATGGGAATTGCGCAGTTTTGGCTGCCAGGCTCCTGGCCAGTTCCTCCCAAAAACTACTCAATTTCTGCCTACTGATCTTCCTTGTATCTTGGCCCGTTCCTCCATAAAATTGCGCAAATTTTGTCTTCCAACCCCTACTGCCCGCTCGTTCCAAAAAGTGCGCAAATTCTGCCTAGCTTGCCTTCCTACAGCCCGGACAGTCCCTCCCAAAATCTGCGCAATTTTGCCTTCTAGTTGAGCCAGGCCTCGCAGACAGTCACTGTCAACTTCGATTGCCCATCTTCATCACTCAGTGACTCTTGCACAGTTTTCATCAGCAGTGCCTAGAGCCATCATCCCACTTCGCAACTTTGCTAGCTCTCTCGGTCACCTACATCTGAAATGATCATGTGTCATGGTAGACTAGGAGATTTTTGGATTTGATGTTGTCTCATCGTGAGTGACTATAGGCACAACTACACTAACAAACATGGCGCGACAATGAAAGGGATGAACGAAGGGAGAACAAGTAGCAAGGATAGGTTCACCAATGGATGAATGAACGATGCATATGAAGAGATGTGCTCACGAATGGATGATCATGAAAATATGTGTTTGCAGATGTACGGACGAGAAAACATGCAAGATGTGCTCACGAATGGATGAACGGATGAACATGCACCTTCTGTGAGTAGATGAGCCTGACAAGCCTTCCAACATGCAAGTAAGGAACAATGTGCCAAAAAATCATCAAGGGAACCAAATACCATCAAAGACCTCGCACACTTTTCCATGCGGAGGTGAAGTTGTGCTACACCATGAATACATCCATCACCTAGCAACACTGTAGCTCAACATGCACTCTAGTAGCAACACGAATATACCGGCATTGTCATGTCGAGTCATGTCATGAGTCATGTCGCCCACATCTCTACTACCGGCTATGTTGTCAATTGATGTAATGTAACATGGAAGTCCAAGAGACCCACTTGTTATACAAAGATTCATGCAAAGTCGAAAAGTCATGGAAGTCAAACAGTCATGAGAGTCTGTAATCTTTTCTTTGAGGAGTAAGTAGTGGCTCCAATGCACCGCACTCAGGGTTAGTGATGTATGGTGTAACGATGTGTCTTGGAACTTTCGCTTAATTCAGAAGCCTACTAACAGGCCAACATGTTTTCACACATGTATTGTAACTGTTGGAAGACTAATCTTGAACACTTCTAATGCATTTTGCTTTAACCTGTGTTGAACACTTGAACTATTTCACTTGTTGTAATACATAATATTTTAATGGAAATGTATTGTATATGTTGTTAACATTGTCTCACCCATGGTGGCTTTCTCCCTGGACAACAAACAGACCTTTCACATAAAGCTTGTTGTAACAATCGTTGCACTCGTTCAGACTCATCTGTTGAGTGTTGTATGTGTTATCTTACCTTATGTGTTGTGATTGACACAACTGTGCGAACTACTGCTCTGGAAGCTATGCACGTCCTGTTGTGTTGTGTGTTCCTAGTTGAGTTGGGACTTCATCCCAACCAACTTGGAACTCACTATCACCCTCTCCCCTTACAGTGAAAGAACCATTGACACAAGTACATTAGCATTCACCAGGAATGTGAACCTCACTTCTCGAAGGCAAATCAGACCACTCTCCTGTGATGACAAGCAAGAGTTGAGGCAAATCCTTAAGACAATGGCAAACAGGCCATCATATCGGATGGGACTCCCACAACAAATGGTGTGAGGTCTAGTTGGGACTTCATATTGGGGTGATCCCCTGAATGTTGGCAGGTCCAACACTGTCAACATCTTTGGCACTAGAAGGAGGGCCTCCAATTGTATATGGTTGAATATCCCCTCACACTCATTCATCAACCATCTGGTCAAGGCAGTAACTCCCACTCCCTCTCACCTACGCGTAACTCTGTAGTTGGTTACTCCTCACCTCCCAGGATTGAACATGGGATTCCATATCAACACCTTCGCTCCATTCGTCCCATCACTCGCCAATTCGTGAAAGAAGTCGGATTGATCCAAAGCATACAACATCTTCCATACGCATCAAAGAAGTCAAAAGCCACTCCCACAAGAGTTGTCATATCATCAATGGAAGAAGCAGTCCTTGCCACACTCGAAGGTCTGGCAGAAGTTACTGAAGACAGAGAGGAACGTCCAGTCTTCCAGCAAGGTGAACAAGACACTCTTGTGACCTTGGGATCAGACTCTGGTACAAGCGGTAAAGGGGAAGGTAGCGGAGGAGGCAGAGGCGGAGATGAACCAACAGACTCAGAGCCAGAACCATCAGACTCTGAAAGAGAGGAAGAGGATGAAAAAGAAGAAGAGATGGCTGACCTAAATCTTGAATGGATGACTTAGGGACCATTGGCTCTCTTGGATGTTCTGCACAAGATGTCGAAGCGAGCAGGGAGGATGAACATCAAGTTCAACCCTGACAGCACGGTGAAGGAAAAAGACCACTTAGACAACTTCTACCTATAGTTGCAGACCCTTGAGTTACGGTATGACAACATAGCATGTACATTGTTCCCATGTACCTTGGATAGTCGCACAGCTGCATAGTATCACAACCTTCCACCAAACTCTATATAGAACTGGGTGCATTCAAACGCATGTTCCTTGAAAATTTGGTTGATGACAAGACCCTAGCCATGCTACTCAAAGAATTGGGAAGCCTCAAGATGGAGGGAAAAGAGAAAGTGAAAGACTTCAATCAGAGTTTTACACGCATATTGAACAAATTTGTAGCGAACACTAAACCTCATGACTCCATCACTGTTGATTACTACATGTCTGCACTGCCAACCATCATTGCACAGTTCATCAAGCGAACTACGAAACCAACACTCTTGGAAAGCTACGAAGAGGCTATTGCTATTGAGAAAGACCTACGCGCAATCGGAATCATTAAGGATGACGAATCAACGAAGGACTCCAAGGATGTGATCAGGAATCCCCAAGCAATGGCGAGCAAGGGTGGATACAAGAAAGAAACCAATATCGAGACCCTCACTCGCCTTGTCAAGAACTTGATTACGGAAGTGTTCGAGCTCAAACAACAGAAAACGAACACATTTGCACGCATCCATCCGCCTAGACAGAGACATGCAAGCAACTCATCCAATGGCTAATTAAGCAGTAATCAGTTTGCTTCAAAAACTGCGTAGAAGCCTATGTTCCAACTGTTATCACCCAGTAATTTCCCAATGTTAAAGAAAGAGATCACCGAGGTAACCACAAACCAATCTTTAGGCTTAGGCTCCAGCCAATCTAAGTCCAGAGAAGGATCTCTCTTTATAATTTAGCTTTGTTTTTATGGGATTTTAGGATAGTTCTTAATGTTCGTTGGGGTTTTGATTTTGAATTGTAGGTTGGGCAGTGGAATTCTTGGAGCAGATGGATAGATCTAGGTCTTCAAGCCATTGGGCTATGGATTCAACAAATGGATAACATAACTGGACCAGATCATTAAAGGGAATGTTCACAAGGCAGGCTTAACAAAGCAAAATGCAAATCTTTAGGCCTAATGGGTGAAGTGATTCTAACCAGGGTGAAAGGGCACTTAAGAATCCTTGGACCGGGATCAAAATGAAGAACATAGGGTGATCATGAGTAAAGGACAATTAAGAATCCTTTGCTATAGATCAGAGGAGAAACTACAGAAGCTAAGGAGTAGTTAAGAATTACCTAGCTAAGATAGTTTAGGAGAAAACATTCAGAATGTAAAATAGTCAAGACATAGTGTATTTAAGCAATTTCTGAAATATCATTCCTTGTTATACATTTAGATATCATAAATTTACACAAAATATTATGGAAAAAACATAAGGAAAATAACATTGAACATAGGAGAATACTTATTTGTAATTCGCTTTACACAAGAAACTTGCAAAACATCTAATCTTTATTCCTTGATCCAGCAAGCCAATCCAGTCATTGATATAATAGAACTCTGATTTGAGAGAATTTTTTTATAGAAATGTCTTGGAATCCACCCAAAATACTTCAAATTAAGAAGCATTTATACAAATTCTACACTGAAATATCTTGAAAAAAGATCAAGATTGGTTTTACAAATATCTCAAATTGTTTTACATTAATAAAACTTAAATAAAGGACACTCAAAACTACTGAATCTATTTGGAACTATATTTATGGATTGAGGGTGACAAATAAGAGAAAGTCAAATTTGATAGCAACTCTTAATTGATGATGAGGCATCCAAGTCACTAACTGCATCCTTTCTTTGTGCATTCTGCCCCATCAATTCTGCAAAATTAGGGTCCATTGATACCTTTGTATATTTCAATCCGAGATAGATATGTAAAAAGTGAAAGAGGTTATTGTAGATAAGTATGTGCTCTAGATAAACCTCTCTAACTTTCCCAAAATTCAGCTCTAGTTGTTCACAATATTCTTTGCAAAAAGATGTCAAAAACAGGACTTTGCACAGTCCGAAAAATAGGCTATGAAGACATGCACTTATCTCACTTTTGGTAATACCTGTGTAAAAAGTGAGATAATTTTTTGTAGATTAGCCCTTTAGGAACACAAACCTCCTCAAGTTTCTCAAAATTCGTCTTGGATTGGCCGAACTAGTTTCTGAAAAACTATGACTTAAACAGGAAATTTTTGAAGAATGTACCATTTTTGCTCTGACTTCATCTGTTAACCTTAAATTTCTTTTAAATGTTTTTCACTTTTACTTTGGATAAACTTAATTGTTGCTGGTGAAAGTATTTTCATCTCTATTTAACCCTTACTACCTCCATGTTTACTTTTGCCGTTTACTTTTACTGCTCTGTTTTTTCATCTATTTTCACTTTGACATGAATTTGTATGCTTTGTAACCGTCTTCCCTGTTGTTTGTCTTCATGCTAGCTACTTTACTTGACTTGGTCTTCAATCTGATTCTCTTTAACCCTAATACACTTTCACTATTCTTTACTGTGTCCTTTTACCTTCACTGTATATTTTAGGTTTTTACTGTCTATTTCAACAATGAATCATTTAATTCCATGTTTCCTCTGTTTGTCTTTTAACTGTATGTTTTATCTTCCATCTCTGTTTGAATAGATTTGATAACAATCTTGGAGTAAATAGGTCTTATGATTGCTATTAAGACTGTTTATCCAAGACTGTGGTCTTTTGATCGCTTGTAAAATAATACAAACTGTTAGAAAAACGTTGGGTTGACAGGGAGGGTCATTAATGGCTTTATCGAGCTTTATAGGTCTATGGAGTGAGTCCAAAGTGCTTTTGGGAGGTAAACCATGCTTGAATTGGTTAACAGAGGCTTCAAGTGGCGCAGAAGGGTTACACAGGGTTTTACTGCACAAACAGACGAAAATGAGCAAAACTGGGGTTTTCGTGTTTAAACGGGTAAAGGTTTGATTTTTTTTGAATTTTGGTGCAAAGTGAACAGTAGTTGGTTTTTTCATTTAGCAAGAGGGCGGTAAGCGGTTTATTTCACACTGCTTTTGTGGGCTTGGTGGTGTTCGAGAGGGGTTGCCTGATTCCATTCATTGAATGACATGTAGCATCGGGGTCCAGGCGGAAAACCACTTTTTTTGGGTAGGTATCGTTCGGAGGATGATCCCACCCAAAATGGCTTATGAGCGTTGGATGTGGGCCTTCAGATCGGACGGTGATCACGCTACGAACGAGCGTGGAGGGTAAAGGAGGAGGGGGGAGGGGGGATGCATTAATTATGGCAGTGTGGTGATTAAGAATGGGTTAATGACGAACTTAGGCGGAGGGGGTGATTTGCGGAGTTTTATGTAGAAATTTTGGATAATATGACACATATTCATAGAGATTATCCCAATTGTACACTATTGCGGAATACATGCATAATACATAACCTCCTCTACGTTGATCATCAATTTAGCAGCATTAAAAATAATGAAACATCAATCGCATGCGCACATTAACACAGTATATAACCCGAGGAAAGAATACAACTAAAAACCCCACACTATCTGTATATTATAATGATTGAGAACATGTAACAAACATAGTACAATACTCCTCACAAGTACTCAGTACTATCTCCACCTGTTACACACAATACAGCTCAGATCTGATCTCCAAATCTCCCCCGCTGCTTGCCTGCCTCCACTGCACAATCTTGCAAGAGAATAGATGAGAATGGCTGAACCAAACTTGTATTTACACCATCCCAAGTGAAAATCACGTGAGCATTGGCTACCATTGCCCTTGGCCTAATTGGCATAACTCAATCCCTTGCATGTGCAAATCTCATGCACAACTGATAGTCACAACTCACCCTTTCACTTACCTCTAACACTTGTCTCCACTGAACTGTCCATGCACTGAGTTAGCTGATGTATTCTTCAGTTGCATTATGAGTTAATAATTAGTGAATTAATTAATAACTAATTCACACAACTCATCACTTAGTCTATTGGCCAGTTAGACTAAATACAACTAGTTCAACTAAGTCAAACTGAACATAACTCCATTAACTGCTCATCTAACTCCACAGAACTCAACCACTTGAGTTCTAACTGAAGTCCTTCATGCAATAGCTCAGTCAACCCATAGGTAACCACGTGATTCCTTCAGGAAGTTGCACGTGCCACATCTATAGCTCCAACTGAAGTGATCCAAGAGAATAAGATAAAGTTTAGAGTCCAAATATTACTAAGGGCTAATAATATTTGATTGTTTCTATTTTTACCTGACAGTCTAAAAATAGACTCTGATCACACCACTGTGATCCAAAAAAATAGAAGTCCATCTATTTTTCCCAATGTGACCAATCATCCATAAACATCATCCTGCAACTCATAGACCATGATCCATATGTCTAAAAATAGACATAGTCTAAAAATAGACTTTGCACCAAAACTTGCTTGCGAGACCACTTAGTGAAGGCGACTCCTTTCCACTAAGCTCCATCATCTTGTTGCATTCTCAACAAGCATTTCTTGTTGCACACTTTTCAACACTCCCTCTCAACAAGAAAGGCTTCCTCTCAAATCCGATCATGTAACTCTGGAATGTTCTGCATGCAACACATCTACCTGCTCCACTTTGCTCCAACAACACTTGGAACAAAAAACACTCCCAACAGACCACTCTGTTGGGCTAGGAACATACTCTGATGCTGAAGCTCTATCTGCTGCTAACAAGTGCTCCCTCTCTGACATCTACACTACTGCAACATCTTCATGCATCTCGCACCATTGCACACCTCTCTGTGCCACCTAGCACTGTGCAAAACACTTGTGCCTCTCGCATTGCTGTAGCCTGCATGCTATGCATTGTCCTGGGATTCCCCGCACTGTCGCTCTCTCTGCCGCTCCATCCGCATCTATCTCTACCCAATCAGTCAGTTCCTGCTACTCCACATCGGGGCTTCCGTAGCAAGGTCTCATCCAAGAGGTTGGGTACCTCAAGGATCCTGCCCCTCCTCCTTGGGACTATCAATCTATCTCGCCCCACCTCCTACCTGGAGGTATGGCTGCATGTGATCCCTCAGCCCACCTGGCTCGAAGTTTCCCCCTATTGGAGGTCTCTGCATGAGTAGATGTCTCTACTCGATCTCCTCTCAGCTTCCCTTGTTGTGGCTGCTCCACAACCTCCTGAAGCTGCTGCACCAATCGTGGCTCCTCCACAATTGCTTGAGACTTCTTCTGGCTCTGCATGTTGAGAGGTAATATACCCTCCCTCTCAACCACCAAGTCTCCATCAGTTGCCTTGCTGCTCAAGGCTTTGCATGCATCTTGAACCTTAAGAGCATACAGTTTCTTGACCCGTGAACCAATCTGCTTCACCTGTCTAGTGATGATGTGTCTAAGGAAAACCTTTCCGTCTCTGAAGACTACATCATAGCCTCTGTCTTCCAGCATCGGGATTGACACCAAGTTTCTCTTCAGTCCTGGTACATACTTGACATCGGTCAAGGTAAGGTGAGCTCCATGCTCCCTTTGAAAAATAACTGTGTCTACACCTGAGACACTATACTTCTCATCATTACCCATCCCTATGAGTATCTGGAGATCTTTCTCCTCCAAAGTACTGAACAAACTTTTGTCACCGGTCATGTGGAAAGAAGCTCCACTGTCAAGAAACCAACCACTTCCCATCATGGGTGAAACCATGCATGCGAAGAGTGTGAAATCCAACTCAAACTGTGAAGCAAGTGCCTCACCTTCAGATCCTTCCTCGGATCCCTTCTTGGACTTCTTCTTTGGGCAATTAGTAGCATAATGGCCCAACTCATGACAACGAAAGCATCTCACCTTCGACTTGTCACCCTTCTTCCCATCATTGGAAGAACTGGATTCAGAAAGAGAAACCTTACCCTTCCCCTTCTTCGCCTTACTCGCTAAGGCACAGTTCTCCTCATCATGCATAGATGGAGAACTGTCTCTGGTGCGTCGTCTAATCTCCTCTTGCACAAGATCCGACCGAAGTCTCTCCCATCCTGGAAATTTCTCCCTTCCATTCACCGAGTCCCGGTAGCTATGGCAACTCTTAGGAAGGCCAAGGAGAGCTAGACTCACCATCCTCATCATCGAAAGTCACCCCCACACTTCCCAGCTCATCCCAGCATTGGGTGAACTTCGTGAGATACTGGGGCATACTGTCTCCATTCTCACACTTAGATGTTTCTGAGTTTATCTTTGAGCGCCATTCCACTAGCTCAAAAAACTCAACTGCTTCCGATCTAAAATTCGTGAGAACGAAGTATTTCTTGTACAGAGATCGACTGTATGGGCATTCACCGGATATCTCACCTTCCAAAAGAAGGATGAATCCAGAGGTTACCTGGCCCGATTACAGACTCTGCCTGAAGAAATAAAACGTAGTCACTTCCTGAATAATAGATCTGATGATCAATCCTCGCTTTGATATCTAGTAGAAATCTCTTCTACAAATCAACCAGCTCTGATACCATGTAGAAATTTTGAATAATTTAACACATATTCAACAGAGATTATCCTGATCATGTACTATTGCGGAAAACATACACAATACATAAGCTCCTCTACGTTGATCATCAATATAGCAGCATCAATAACAATAAAAACATCAAGAGCATTCACACATTAACACAGTATGTATCCCGGGGAAAGCATCTCGCTAAAAACCCCAACTATCTGTATATTAATGATTGAGTCATTTAACATTACAAAGTACAATGCTTATCACAAGCAATCCAGTACCAGCTCCACCTGTTACACACAATACAGCTCAGATCTGAATCAATCACTGGCTCAAAATCTCTTCCGCTGCTTGCCTGCCTCCGCTGCTCAATACCTGCACAAGAACCGGTGATAATTCCAAGGCAGCCACGTCTTTCCTTGGCTAAATCACGTGAGAACAAGCTACAATGTGGGCAAACTCATTGGCATACTCAATTCCCTGATTTGTGCAAGATCTGGTGCACAACTATAGTCACAACTGATAGCAATCTGATTCTCTAACACCTGTCCCTGCTGAACTGAACATGCACTGACATGCAACTGAGTTAACTGATGTATTCATTAGTTGTATTATGAGTTAATAACCTGTGAATTAATTAATAACTAATTCACCCAACTCATCTCTAGTCTATTCGCCAGTTAGACTAAATACAACCAGTTTAACAAAGCTAAACTGAACACAACTCCATCAACTGCACCTCCAGTCTACTAAACTCAACTCACTTGAGTTCTAACTGAAGTCCTGCATGCAAATATTAGTCATCCCATAGGTAACCACGTATTTCCTTCTGGGATCTGCATGTACCACATCCGTAGCTCATCCTGAAGTGCTCCAAGAGAATAAGACAAAGTTTATATTCTAAATATTATTATGAGCTAATAATATTTGATTGTTCTATATTTAGACTGAGCAGTCACTCCGCTGTGATCTAAAAATAGACTTGATCACTCACACTGTGATCACTCACACTTTCATCAAAAATAGAAGTCCATCTATTTTTCCAACTTGATCAATCACCCATAAACAACAACCTGCAATCCATAGACATGATCCATATGTCTAAAAATAGACTTGCGCCAAAAATAGCCTGCGGGCCCACTTAGTGAAGGCGACTCCTTTCCACTAAGCTCCATCATCTTGTTGCATTCTCAACAAGCATTTCTTGTTGCACACTTTTCAACAGAAATTCACCAGCTAAGCCTCGTTTACCAAAGCTTTCACAAAACCTGCATTCTGTTCGCGCAATCGTGAACAGGGAACCCGAACTACACCTAATTACCGTGAAAGAGTCTGTTAAGGACAAGTATTTGCCCTTTTAGGTGCTTTCTCCAGTATTTCAATTGCTGCAATTGACCCTTTATTCTCTGTTTCTCAATAAATCACCTCTCTTTCCAGGAAACTCTCTTGTCTGTTTTACTCTGCACAGTAACACTAATTCACATATAAAGCAGAGTTTTAAAGTAACCATGGATACACCAGTAGCACCTGTGGCCCTCAATGTTGCCCCTTTAAATGCCCCTCAGAGAGAATTGGAGTGGTAGGCATTAGCAGATTTGGATTATCAAATCTCAGAGGAATTTATAATGCACAGTAAGTTCCACATCCACCTGTTAAATGAATTAAAGGCTAAACATGAGACTGGAACAGATATATTGGGCATTTGGGATTCCTTCCTCCCAATCTTCAAGCTTCCTCAGGTCAATTCATTTCCTGAGCTAATTCACCTATGTGCTGATGGTTATGATGCCACTCAGAGAGTTGTGCTTGACCCTTCAGGCTCAGTTGTTTTCTATATTACCCCTGAGGCCATTAGAGAGATGTTGCAATTCAAAACTGAGAAGAAATTGGTTCCTTTATCTTTGTTTGAT